>JAPQWV010003319.1:0-43000 GCA_027422505.1 Craterostigma plantagineum
TGGCTACCTCGGCCCGAATGACTAGGGCATCCTCGTGAGAGTCGTCGCCTCCATGAAAATCCTCGGGACCGAAGCTGATGGTAGGTACCGACCGTTTACTTCCTGCCTTGATTTCAAAGCTTTCCAATCGGCGGACTCCGGCCTTCTTGGCCCGATTGGAGTCTCCTCCTGTAGGTCCTCCCGAGATTATGTTGATCTGTCGCGGTGCAGTTTTTTCTGGTGATCTTCGTCGTCCCGTGTCTCTATTGTCCTGATTCCTTTGAGTGTCGTTTCCTACTGGCCTCGGGCCTTGCCTTTCGTCTCTCTCTGGTGTCCTTCTCGGTGCTTCTCTCTGATTACGAGGTTGACGGTCTTGTCGGGTGTTAAACCAATTCTCCGCCCCAGGATATCTGGGCCTGGTCCCGAAGCCGCCATCTGCCCCAGCAAGCTTGGCTCGAGCCTCGGGGTTGGTTGCGATTAACTTTTCTAACTCTCGATTTAGTTGAAAATATTCCTCCGTGGTATGTCCGTATTCGTGGTGATAATTGCAGTAAGTGTCAGATACTGGCCTACTCGGGTTGCCATCGATATAAGGGGGTCGATGGAGGAAATCATTCTCCTCGCATATTTCTAACGCCCGAAGTTTGTTCACCCGTAGCTTCGGATATTCTGCTCGAGGAAGTGTTGGTACCGAGTAAGGGCGATCATCCCTTCGAGGGAATATTCTGCGGTCTTGGTTCCTCGGGGGGCTCTTTCGATGTTCTCAAGGAAGACTCTTGCATTTCCTGTCCTCAGGCTCCCGGGCTTGCGACTCTTCAACCCGGACGTACTTTTCCACCCGAGTTATCAGCTCCTCCACTGTGGTTGGGTATTTCTTCACTAGCGATCTGAATAAATCCCCGTCCTTCAGGCTGTGGTGAAATGCCCCGATAAGCAATTCGGGTGCGATATTGGGGACCTCCATTTTCACTTGGTTGAAACGTCGGAGATAGCCTCTTAAGCTTTCCCTGTAGGCCTGTTTTATGTTTAACAACTTTACTGCTAATGAAGGGCGTCTTCGGTTGCTCGAGAAGTACTTCAAGAAGTGGCTGGTGAGGTCGTGGAAGCTTCTGATCCCTCCAGGTGGCAGCAGAGTGAACCATTGTTGAGCTTCCCTCGTCAAAGTAGTCACGAAGAGTCGACATTTGACAGGGTCGCTTAGTTGGTATAGTGCCGCGTTTCCCTCAAAGGCGGCCAAGTGGTCCTCCGGAGGTTCGGAACCATCGTATTTTCCCATCTCAAAAGATCGGAAGTGCTCGGGCAATGGGGCCGCGAGCACCTCGGATGAAAATGGCGAGGCTCGAGGGAGGATTGGAGCTTCTGGAGGGTTTGCGAGATTCTGAAGCTGGCGAATCTCCTCTCTCATTCTTTCCAAGTCGGCCGTTTGTCGGTCGGCGCGTTGTTGGTCGGCGCGCCTCCTCCTCTCAGATCGGGCTCTCCTTTGCATTGATGCCAGAGTATGGTCACCGTCGCTGCGTTCCGGTCCCCGATTCGGCGTCATGCTCTCCATTTGTCTCACGCTGGCCATCTTCCCGTCAAGTATCGCGTCCCCTGTTCTGCCCGGGTCTATTACCCCTCTGGTTTCTTTCCGCCATCAGCATTCCCACGTCAGCGCCGATCCTCCGCATCTCTTGCATGACCACGGCAAACATCGCGGCAGGGTCAGTAGGTTTCGGCCCATTGCCATCAGGAGGCGGTGTGTGATCATTTTCGACAACCACCATATTGAATTTCTACTTTGAGAGAAACTAGAGTTTCCCAAAGACGGCGTCAAGTTGATGCCGCCGAAAAATGGATCTACCGCTTTAGATGGCTAACGGTCTTTTTCCTGCCTCGGTTCCGCCGCGCGTGCTGCCTAGAGACTCAAAAACAAGGAAAGGTTTGGGTGTCGTTCGCCCTCTTGCCTAGGTCAAGATGGTATTTTCCATGTCCCAGGCGTGAAGTAGCATAAAAATGGTGTGTTTAAGTGCGTGTGTGAGTGATCAATTTAGCAGATTAACGGTAGGATACGTAAGAAATCGATACCTATTCTGGACGGGACTTGCAGTCTTTATAGGAGGCCTGCGTCGGGGCGGTTTCTTGACAGTTTCCCCACCTCCCGTGTTTCTAGGGCTCGAGCTTTCCATGACCCACGATGGCACGTTCCTTGGCCTCTCAAGCTCTCGGCAGTTATTCATGGCACGTCCTATTGAAAGTTGTTAGGCGGAGGTTGTGGCGGTTCCTTTCCTGAGAGGCCGAATTTGCTGAAGGTCTGCCATCCTCGGGTGTCGGGTAATGACCCGAGGGGTCGGGAGGTATCGGGAACTTGTTCCTCGGGTCAAAGGACGTTTCGGGGTCTTCAGTTTGCCTCTGGTGCGGGTCGGCCACTATCGACTCGGGTCCTTTTTCTTGGGGTATTCCTGCTGACCAGAGGCCACGTGGGGGAGGGTATGGCTTGTTCTTTGGGTAAGGTGGTTATTTGCTAGTTGAGGCGGGTCGGGTATTTTGCCGTGGGGTCCGTAGGATCCGAGGGTAACATAAAGTATCTCAAATAATGCATCAATAGACTGTTGATAAAACAGATCATGTTTTACAGTTATGACCTATATGCCAAATGACTTCCGGGCCACCATAATCAGGCTACAGAAAGAGCGCTCAGAGAGGAACAAGCAGGCAGCGGTTGATGTCTCAGTTACCTCTGGTGGAAGCACACATGATAAATATACAATGTTATGGCAACAACAGATGGAACGGTAAAACTATGCTAACTTATTTTTGTTTATGTAACAATTTAGTCACAAGTAGAACTTAAAAAGAGACTTGTCTATAGTTCATGTATAACCTATATCAGAAGGAGACAATTGGCAGAGCTTGGTTCTGCACAGGTGTTTACAAGACTCTTGTGAAATACTTAGTCAGCGCCCCAGAGGTACGTTATGCTACTATCGTCATTTATTTTTGCGCTCCCATTGAGGTCCATCTGATATTCTCTCTAGCTTCTTAATTGCATGTGGTTCTTTTTTGTCCTATGTTCAATATTGTTCGTAGCCTTCTACTATAGGTTCAAGTTTCTCTTTTCATATGATTTTTAGAATCCCCGGTTTATCTGGTTAACAGTTGATCTTACACTAAGGAAATTTTACAGGTGTTGCTGGAGTTTATTCGCAAGATAAATGACGACCGTGGGTATAGATATTCATTCTAATGTGTAAATGGGAAAATAGTATCGTATGGACCACCTCTGTGTTCCCTAATCGAGTACATCACCAGACCCATGGAGGAACAGCGACAAAGATATGGACCACCTCTGTATACCCTTACGAGAATGGCATATCAGATTCAACTATATATATCGCTTCTTTGGAGTCGCCTCGAAACTCATAAGTTGTAAGCAATGCCGGTAATGTTTTAATGATATTGATACCATACTGTAATTTAAATATGCTTAGATGTACGCCTCGCAGTTGAGATTTTCCTGACATGCTAATTTTCAGGGAGAAACCCCATTTACTCTTACTGGAGGAAGCAACTGAGGTATATACATCTGAATTCGAAAGATTCATTATTGGGTAATGAGTCTATAGTTGTCCGTCCCTTTTATTCACATTCACGATCATTGAGCACTTTCACTTCCTAATGGTTGATATTCGAATTTGCATGCCTACAATGCAGGAAAGTCATCACAAACTCACCTTTCTTATTACTGCGGAAGATGCTGGTGCTTTAGCCGCCAGGTTTGCCATTATATATACAGCTAGTGATTGGAAGTAGCCTTTTTGATAGGAATAAACTAATTTTTGTGTGAATTGCTTTTATGCAAAATATAACAGGAACAGTGATGACTACAGGGAAACAAGCGTTGCACCTAGTCATAGCACGAGGTTTGTTATTGAACTTGCTATGAATTTTGCGACTTTCTGACCCTAATTTATGATTTATGTGCAACTATATATACCAAATGTCCTTTTATTTAGCGTAAACCATGAGTGAGGTGAACTTGCATACTCAGTTTCTCTGGCTTCACCTAAGCTTGTCTTCCGAGTCTTTTTGTTGATGGGTTCTGGAGATTAAATCTGTTACGCTTGCAAAAGTTCTATCAGTTGCATTTTCTTAGCTTCAGACTACATTTATGTATTTCCTTATAGGATTCGTTAGACGTGGAATCAGTAAATTCATACATTGCTTGGGACTTCTCACTCGTGCAAGGCAAAATGACTTTGGTATTTCTCTAGAAAATTTCGCCTTATCGTACCGTACACACTATATTCTGTCTGCATTTCTATAGTGACCTTTTTATGTTGTAGTTAGGCCTTTCCACTCATGGCATTTTAACATTAGTTAATACATACTATTGCTCCAACTTAATGATTTTCCAACAGGATATCGGAGTTAAAGTGGAGTGCGACGATGCTTCTAGGATGAAAACAGTTTGTTCTTTACCCATTGTTGTTTACATATCTTTCCATCTCTTCCGTTCTTTGGCCCCTTTTGACTTATATCTATTTTAACTTTGGGTTGGAATCTGTTATTGCTTCACTCAGATGATCTTATTGTTGAAAGTCATAATTTGCAACTTCATGTTGCATGTGAACAAAACACACCTAGACAAGCAAACAAGAACATCTTTAGACAAGAAAACAAGATATTAAAAGCTGCCAAACATGTTTATCTAACATGTTTTTATTATAGTAAAAAATATCATACTTTGTTCTATCTATATAATGAGATGTAATCTTATCGAATGTTGTAAGCAAAAATCAATTCATGCAATCAATATACAAGTGCCGTAGCATTGTCTATTTTCTTTTTATCTCCAACAATTGTGGTATCAGAGCTTGGAGAAATAAAAAAAAAAAATAATATCATCCTCACATCTTCATACACCACGTGAAGTTTCACCAAGCAACCAACCTCCTAATACACGTGCAATTTATTTCCAAGCAAACACCTCACACTCAACTTCACATAATCTCTCTTTTCCATAAACGTGTTTTTTTCCTCAAGCTACAAGCTCATATTACCTCTCAAAGTCACGCATCAAGTTATTGGTGAATAACCCAACATAAAGCACGCATACGTGAGATGGCAAATCAAGTTACGACTATGTTCTCTTACACTCCGAATCAAGTTCCGATCTTTTTTTTTCCGAAACGATAGCTTGCATTAATAACAAAGTTACATGGCTAAATAGCCCCAAGGGGTCTCACCAGTACATCATCAACCGGGAGAACAGAGGCTCACAAAAGAGCACCAAACAATCCCACAAAGGGAAACAAACACTCCCACATGGGGAGAAAAGGGTCCACAAAGGACAAAAAACCAACAGAAAACAGAACACCATTATCTAAAACCAGGAACTAAAGAACCATAACAGAAAAAGCGATTAGGCTAAATCTGCGATACTCTCCACTTTAACCCGGTCTTCGACTTCTGGGTTTTTTCTTCATCGGATGGCTCCAGGAGGGAGAAAAGGCTCCCGACCCGAGTCGAGAGAGACGAAATCCCACAGCGGGGAAACTCGAGGATGGGACGGCAGAGGGGGCTGCGGGGCGGTCGGCAGAGGTGGGCGACAGTGAGCCGGCTGATGTGGGCGATGGGGAGGCCGACGAAGATGCTGGTGTGGGGAAGGTCGGAGGCGGTGGCGGCGGAACGGCTATTGGTGTAGTTAAATGGAAACGTTATTTATCTCGCAAGATCTATGGGAGGTTGTTGAAGAAACGTATGCCGAGCCACCACCTAAAGTAGATGAAGGCGAGTCCTCCGATGAAGAATGGACAGACGCACATCAAAAAGAGTACAACAAAAATCAGAAAAAGGATGCTAGTGCTCTAAGGTTCATCCAACAAGGTCTAAGCAAAACCATCTATCCCAGAATTCATGGTATTAAAAAGTCCAAAGAAGCATGGGATAGTCTCAAGGAAGGTTTTCAAGGAAACGAAAAAGTAACGTCAATCAAACTCCAATATATTTGGAGAGAATTCGATAACTTGGCGAAGAAAGATAATGAAGCCATGCAAGTCTATCTCACTCGTGTTGCTGAGATCGTCAATCAAATTAGGAGCCTTGGAGATTCTATTGAAGAGAAGAAAATAGTCCAAAAAGTTCTAAGGAGTCTTCTCTCTAAATAAGACTATATCGTCGCCGCGATCGAAGAGTCGAAGGACTTGACCAAGTTCACTTTTCGTGAACTAACAAGCTCATTACAAGTTCACGAAGAGCGCCTCAACAAATCCTTAAATCAATCTCTGGAGCAAGCTTTTGATTCTAAGATGAACGTGCAAGGAACTAAAAATACCACATGGCATCATAAAGGAAGGCGGTTCAAATCATACGAGAGGAAGAGGACGAGGCCATCCGAGTCAATTTAGGCCTAATGGTGGAAACTAAAACAAACAAGCCGGCTACCGAATTTGCAAGAAAACAAATCACGAAACAAAAGATTGCTGGTTCAAGTGCAAGAAGTGCCAAAACGCCAACCATTCTCAAAGAGACTGTTGGTATCAACAAAAGTCGGAGAAAAATGAAGCAAATTTCATCAAAGACGTCTGAGAGCAATTATTTTCTTGCATGACGGATCAACATCAACCATCATGTATGTGGTATTTGGACAGCGGGTGTAGCAACCATATGACCGGAGAAAGGACGTTGTTCGTTGAGCTTGATCAAAATTTTTCATCGGAGGTAAAACTCGGCGATGGCAAGCTACACAAGGCTGAAGGAAAGGGAACCGTAGCAGTCCAAACTAAAGAAGGTAACAAAAAGTTCATTCATGGAGTTCTTTATGTGCCGAATCTTACGAGTAATCTTCTTAGTGTTGGACAATTATTGGAGAAGGGATACTCGGTATATTTGATGATGGAAAATGTAGAATTTTTGATAAGAAAAGCAACAATACTATTGCTTATGTTCCTATGAGTCCAAACAAGGTGTTACCAATGATCATCCCTCTTCAAGAGAAAGTGGCGTTCAAGGGAGAAAATTTAGAGCAATATCAATGATCGCGTGCGTGTATGTTTAAATAAATGTTTGTGCGAGTACGTCAAGTAATAATTAAAACGAATATATTATAACTAGAATCACGCGCGATAGGCAGTGTACCTATCGTTTGTAATATAGCTATAGTGAATATCCGAGTATCGAACACGAGGAATAAATTGATTACTAATATTGACCTATCGATTCGATATTTAACCTAAATAAAATAACAGGATTTGTTTATACTATGAACTAATTTAACAAAGCAACTTAAAGTATTGGAAGACAAGGAGGCACAACTAGAAATAGTAAGAGTGACTTGAGGTGACAAATATGTGTTCGAGGTTCGAATCCCGAAGGGTGTTGTCGGCTAAGGCTACAGAGTATCGCTCCGACGTGATTATCGACTAAATCGCAGTAATTTCCTACCCACTCACGGATTTGCTGTCGCCCTAAACGTTCGTGGGGATCTAAGTTCAGCGATTACTAGATTGCGAGGATCGAGTATTTGCTGTCGCCCTATACTCGAATCCTAACGTCTATAAACGACCTAATCGTTATTTAGCTGTCGCCCTAAACGATATATCACACATTCATATCAACACATAGACATATTGATACGAAGAAACAATATCATAGAACGATAAAAAGTCGAATACACGTGTTCACGATTATCTTCCGCCTTAACTACGACATAACCCAACGTTCATCTATTCCCGAACACACAAGAGGATTAGCTACTCATATTAAACATCACAACAACGAGATTTAAAGGTAACGAGGATAGAGAACTCATAAAAACTTCCCTAAGAAGTGAATATGGAGTTTCCGAGGTGGAGCTCTCGTTCCTCGATCGTATGAGCGTAGCTTCGTCGTCGGATCGTCCCTTGAGCTTCTCCGAATCACGGGACTGCTTCTAGTGTTCTTCCTTCTCCTCTTTGCTCTAAATTTTTCGTCCCTATCAAGTTGTTCTTGAGTTGTAAGGAGGGTTCCCCTTTATCCTTCGAAAATGGGCCAAAACCTTGAAATTTGGCACGTTCACGGCCTCTTAACGGGCCTTCACGGCCGTGACGGCGGCTAAAAACCCTATTTCTTGACTTTCTGGCATGAGTCACGGCTTGTTACATCTGCAGTCACGGCCGTGAATGAATGGAATTTTCCTTCGTTGAGCTCTCTGTCCAGGTTCACGGCCTCGTACATAAATGTTCACGGCCGTGACGTTAAGTCCTTGAGCTACTGCCGTGATTCACGGCTCCTTGCTTGACGCTTCACGGCCGTGAATGTGTACATGTTCCAGATCTTCATATACTGCCCAAGTTCACGGCCCATCGCATGATGTATCACGGCCGTGAAGGTCACTTACTTTTCTCTCTGCCGCTTTTCACGGCTCGTTGCAAAGGTGTTCACGGCCGTGAATATGAACATTGTCGATATCCCACTTTTCTGCCGAGATTCACGGCCTATTGAGGTAAAGCTCACGGCCGTGACTCCTTGTCCGACATCTTCATACTTGGCCAATTTCGCGTCGTTTCCGCCTCGTTTTCGTTCCTTTTCGCTCGATAATCATTCGAAGGTCCTACAATATTTAAATGGGTGTAAATAGAGCCAATAAATGCATAGAATGATCAAAACTTTCCTATTATAACCCAAATAAACATAACAATAAACGTATTAAAATACGTTTATCAAACCTCCCCACACTTAAGCTTTTGCTTGTCCTCAAGCAAAATAAAAGCAAGAAAAGGTTATCAAGATAACGGCACGACCATTCACAATTCACCAACGCAGATGGAAAACACAAATAGGAATTAAGCAAGCAATTATAGACACTGCAACAATAATCAGCACTCATCGACACGAATTTCATTAGCACTACTAATCGAGATCCACACCTCACAGGGATTCACTCAAATCACTCAGTGTATAGGCTAATAAATCTGTGAATCGCTCAATTCATGCAATAATCTAGTCTCTACCATATGCTTGCTAGTCAATCGCACGTCTACAACTTAAAGCAGTTAGCATGAATCAGAAGGTCTTTTCGGGTTAAATGGGTTCAGATAGTAATGAGGTGGTAGTGGGATCACATATGAGTAGCAGTCGTGTCGGTCTTCATGTCATTGTCTAAAGCGCGCCAGGATCAACCCTTTTGATTACGCCGTCTTCATATTCTCTTATTTCTGCTGCGTTCCACTAAGCCTTTCTTCTTCAAGTCTCGAAATGATGGAATGATGTGGAATTCACGAGACCGGAAGATTATCAAAGGAAAGGTTCTTTTTTTTTTTTTTTTTTTTTTTTTTTTTTTTTCACAATAGCTTATCCTCGTTCCACTTCGTTTTTTTTTTCTTTTTTTTTTTCTTTTTTTTTTTTTCACATTGAGGCGTTCTCCACTGCTTTCGGCGTTGTCTCGGAGTTGTCGGGTCATCCGGCTCGCTTTTCGACTTTGACATTCAACCTTCACTTCCTGCTTAACTCGGGTTCAGATGATCTCTGGAGGCTAATTTAGGTTAGTGGCTTATGATATACGAAGTGTAAGAAATAAATAGGCTTAGGCTCAAAGTGGCTAACTACGGTGATCAGTCGTGGTTGGAAACTTTGGCCCTGGACTTATTTCCTAATGCCTTCGTCATATTCATACAAAACATACTATAAGCAATTTCAATGCGTATCAAACAAGCAAGTTCTAGAGAGACGTAAATTATGCACTACTCACACAACCAAGAAAAATGAGCAAAAGCTCGTCAGCTCAAACTCTCACAACGGAACATGGGTTATGTGTGTGAATCTCTCAAAGCAACACTATATCTATTCATGCTGAAAAGATTAAATCACTGATGCATGTCTTTCATCGCTCACTAGACTCCCTAATATGCAATCCACATTGAGATGAACGCAAACAATCATGCCATATTTTCATAAATTTAATAGCCACGGCACCTAAAAAAAAATTTCACGTAACTTTTCAACAAAATTCCCAACACAATTCCCCCTCCCCACACTTAAGATTCACGTTGTCCTCAACGTGTAAAATAAATAACAGGAAGGTAAAAGAAGTTGAAAAGAACGTGACTCCCCTGAAAAATTGGCGTGGCCCTGCCTCCATCATTTGATATAGTTTGAACATGGTTGCTTCACTGATTGTGAATATTTTGGGTTGTAGTGGCGTAAATTGTGACACGTTTCCTGAAAACACTGAAAAGAAAATTAAACGTACGCTGGAAATAAGAAGTAAACAGCAAAACGAGTCATAATCATCAAAAGTGTCTGGATGACTAGACCAAACAGACAGTGTTTGACAAAAGAAAAATCCCAACTGCAGTTGGAACTAAGGTGGGTGGTGGTGAGGGCGGCCGAGGGCGAAGGAACGCCAGTGACTCCTGTGATCGCCTGACCGCGTCTTCCATGGCTTTAAGAGCCATCTCATATCGCTCTTGCTCCTCGCGATAGCGTCTGTGGGCTTCCTCGTTTCGACGCTCGTACTCGTCCTGACGGCGTCGTGTCTCCTCGTCACGCTGTATGGCCTCCTGATGGTAGCGGAGCATGTCCTCGCGCAGTGTGTGAAGGTCTGCGGCTGACGCGTAAGGAGCGACCCCTGATGATTCCCCCTCGTGGTAGCCGGAGGAATGGGAAGTGCCGGCAGCGTCTGGGTGAATGGGGAATGGCCCCGCACCCTCAATTTCCAGTGGCTCAGGGAATGCTTCACCGAGGTCCGTCTGCCCACGGTAAACTGCGTGCCAAACATAGACCTTGTTCGAACGGGACCAATTCGGCGCTTTGATCAGCATCTTCATCTTGAGCATCATGTCCTCATTCACCAGGTTTCGCCCACCCACAATCGTCATCTCTGGTGGATTCGCTGGCCACAAGTTCATCCCCTTGATAACCTTCGTAATAAACGGCCCCACTGCGATCTTCCCGTGACTACGAACATCAGCCTGGGCACTGAAGGCGTGTGCCATGCCCAATCCTAAGTGCACCGGTTGACCATGCTGCATCCTGACCAAGTAGTACAGATCGCGAAGTCCAATCGCGCCGTGCGAGTCGCCCCTTGGTGTGAGCGAGGTCGAAAGCAACCGGTGGATGTAACGTAAACCAGGGCTCCTGAGCGAAGACGCTTTCGAGGTCTTCACACTAAAGGCAGGTTCGCCGGGTCGCACGAGTTCCTCCCAATAGGTCTGGCGCTGCGGCGGATAGCTAAGGTACTCCTTGTAATATGCATCTGGGTATTGGCCCTGTTCTCCAAAGTCTGGTACATTCAATCCAAGCGCCGTGCAAATATCGTCTTCATCGACGGTATGCTCTGTATTAAACGCCCTGAATTGATTTTTCACGCCCGTGCTCGTTGAAATTGTAGGTGGATAAGAACTCCAAGGTTAGCTCCTTATAGGCCGGCTCGTCAATGTGGAAGAAGTCGAGCCATCCGCTGAGGGACGCGTAGCCGGCCACTTGCTGGTCGATGTGATATTTTTCCAGCGTGTCGTGGTCAATCTGATCAGTCAGAATGAATTCCGTGCTCTTTAGCCGGTTGTAACGGGCCTGGTGTGTCTCATCGTCAAACTGCCCCATAGCTTCTAGCAGTGTCGTCGTGCGTTGGCCTCGACGTGGACGACTCGTTGATGGTGAATCGTGAGCACGTCCTGCAGCGGTTCTGCTTTTACCCATGGTACCTAGAAGTCCAAATGTTAGTTGGCGAGAAAATGATAATCAACACAGCTCGACTCGACCAACGTCGCGACAAAAATTCACAATCCTTAAAACAAGAACATTTACAATTTCAAAGCGGCATTTTGTCGAACACATACAAGACAATCTAAAATACTCCTTCTAATTGCAATAATCAATCAATCAAGCACATTCCTCAACATTAGACGATTATCCAACGCAAAATGATCCATGAAAAGCAACCAATTTGGGTAAAATTTTCCAAATTCCAAAATCTCATTGTTAGGGTTTAGCATTCCAAATCGAAAATTTAACCAACGAAATCATGAAATTAGTCACACCCAAGGCGTTCAAAGCATAAATCTAACCATAAAGAGCAATACAAACACCAAAATTGACCCAAATTGTAAAAGCCCCAATTTCGAAGATTAGGGTTCATCGCCAAAAATCGAAATTAATACACCAAAACGATAAATCTGTTAAGCAAAACACGTTTATAGCGTAAATCTTTCCATGGGAGAGCAATGTGAACGTTCAATTCGAACCCAAATCCGAAAAAAAAATGCGAAAATCGTTCATTAAAAGCCTTGCGAGAGAATGACATACCTTGTTGCGTGAATCACTGTGAAAAGAGGGAAGGTGGATGTTTTGATGTCGCTAACAATGCAAGTGGCGAACGTTGTGGCCGGAGTTGTGTTTTTCGTTATGAATTGGCGAGAAATCGTCGATGGTTGGATGTTTTTCGGTGTGAAATAGCGAGAGGAGATGAAATGAGTTTTAATAGTTGAAATTCGCAGAGTCACGGCCGTGAATCGCACTCAATTAGCCGTGAATCCGAGCAGAATGCTCCTTTCGTCTAGCTCACGGCCGTGAGTCGAGTTCCATTGGCCGTGAAGGCGGGCAGTGAGTTTAACCCGTCACATTCACGGCCGTGACTCGCGAAACACGGGCCGTGACAGCTTTTTTTCCTTTTTTTCTTTTTTTTTTTTTAATTATTATATTATTTATTATTATTTTTTTATTTTATTATTTTTTTATTTTTTTTTTTTTCAATTTTTTTTTTTTTTTAAACCGTCTCAGTCACGGCCGTGAATTGTTATCCACAAACCGTGACGAAGGACAGTGGATGAGTAATCTACTGTTCACGGCCGTGACTCACGAGCAACTAACCGTGAATGTTGGCAGTGTGAGATAGGGTTGTTGCTCAACGATTCACGGCCGTGAGTGACTAAGCATATGGCCGTGATTTTAGCAGTAGCTGTAGTTGGCCATAGTCGCGACCGTGACTTTCGAATCATTGGCCGTGACTTCTTTTTTTTTTTTTTTTTTTTTAATTATTTAATATATATTTTAACTATGATTGACACGCAATCAACGAATTTTTCGAGAACGATTGGCGCAAGGAAAAATCTGATAATCGACAAACGAAATATCACTTTCTCGCTCGGCGTCAGATCATCCAAGTCAAAAATTCGTCTGTATCATTTATGGGATTTGCTGATACGACAATGATATTTTTGTGCCGTTCATGCCTATAAATAGACAGTGGTAGAACAACACAATAGCATCATCTACCATAAATCCTACGTCTTTACAATCTTATTTTTGAAATTTCTGGGTTAGCTAGCCACTATGTATTGGGACAGCAGCAAGACCGTGAGAATGAGAGTGAAGAATACGTGAGGTTTCGACGCAACTTAGACATGCTGTCACTCTACTTCGCTCTTCTTGTGGGTTTGTTCGCAGTTTTACTCGCTTTCGTGTGTTGGGTTCTCACAAGGTGCACTTGTGAGTAACCCGCCCTTATGAAGCAAAATAAACTATTGTTCTGTCTTTTGTTCGCAGTTTTATTTGCTTTTGTCTTGGTCTTTTACACGTTGTAATGGTGTTGTAACCATCATTGTAGTAAAACTATGTTCCTATCTCATCTTTCGATCCTGCGTTGTACCCATCTTCGATGTTTGTAATAAACTTATTATTAATTAACTATTACTGTTATTATTATTATTTGTTGTTATTAGTGTTTTATTTAATTTAATATATATATAGGTTTAGATTTTTTTATTTTTTTATTTTTTTTATATATATATATATACCTAAAAAAAATAGAAATACCTGGGTTGCCTCCCAAGGAGCGCTTCTTTTAACGTCTCAGCCTGACGTCCTTCCTGGCTCTTATGCTGGCTTGAAATCGAGGTATAATACCTCCTTGTCGCTCAAATTTTCCTCGCCTCCATGATAATGCTTCAATCGGTGCCCATTCACCTTGAAAGTACCCTGTCCCATACCTGAAATCTCAACAGTACCGTATGAGAAAACACGAGTAACAGTGAACGGTCCTGACCAACGTGACCTAAGCTTACCAGGAAAAAGCCTAAGTCGAGAATTAAAGAGGAGGACTTGGTCCCCTTCTTGAAATTCTCGTCTGTGCCTAATTTTGTTATCATGGTAGACTTTTGAACGCTCCTTATACATTCTGGCGTTATCATAAGCTGATAATCGCCACTCGTCAAGCTCATTAATTTGGAGCTGCCGCTTTTCACCGGCTTTCCCCAAATTCATATCCAATGACTTAATTGCCCAATAGGCTTTATGTTCGATTTCTACGGGGAGGTGGCATGCCTTCCCGTAAACCAATCTATACGGTGTAGTACCTATTGGTGTCTTATACGCGGTTCTATACGCCCAAAGTGCGTCATTAAGCTTATTAGCCCACTCCTTACGGTTCCCAGCTATAGTTTTCTCAAGAATACGTTTTAACTCGCGGTTTACGACTTCTACCTGACCGCTAGCCTGAGGGTGATAAGGGGTGGACAGACTGTGTTTAACACCATATCGATCTAAGGTACGTGCAAATTGGGTGTTACAGAAATGGGTGCCTCTATCGCTAATGATGCATCTAGGTGCCCCAAATCGTGAAATTAATGCTCGTAAAAATCGCACAACAACCCTAGCATCGTTCGTGGGTAAAGCTTGCGCCTCGGCCCACTTAGACACATAGTCTACAGCAACCAGAATGTACTTATTATTATACGAACTAGGAAACGGGCCATGAAATCTATACCCCAAACATCGAAAATCTCAGAAACTAGAATAAAATTTTGAGGCATTTCATCACGTTTTGAGATATTACCTGTGCGCTGACATTGATCACAAATGTCAACGTACCGTTGGGCGTCTTTGAAAATCGTTGGCCAATAAAACCCGCTTTCCAGCACCTTCTGAGCTGTTCGATTGGCTGCATAATGCCCTCCAGTAGGTCCGCTATGGCAATGCCCTAGAATCTTCGTCGTCTCAGGGGGAGCAACACATCGTCGTATCATCTGGTCTGCACATCGCCTGAACAGATATGGATCTTCCCAAAAGTAATACTTCAAGTCAGAAAAGAATTTCTTCTTTTGCTGACTTGTGTATCCCTTTGTAGAACCCTCGCAACAAGATAGTTAGCGTAATCTGCAAACCAGGGAGTGTTGTCACTCACCACCTGTATTGAGTAAAGATGCTCGTCTGGGAACCTATCTTGTATCGGCTTTCCGTCCTTGTGGTAATTTCGGACTCCTCCAGTCGAGAGAGGTGGTCCGCCGCTAGGTTCTCCGCACCTTTCTTATCCCGAATCTCAATATCGAACTCTTGCAGTAGTAGGATCCATCTGATCAGCCGTGGCTTGGCGTCGGGCTTTGCTAACAAGTACTTAAGAGCAGAATGGTCAGTAAAAAACAATAACTTTGGATAGGATAAGATATGACCTGAACTTGTCGAAAGCAAACACGACAGCCAACAGCTCCTTTTCGGTGGTCGTGTAATTAGCTTGGGCTGCGTCTAGCGTCTTACTCGCGTAATATATCGGCCTGAAATGGTTGTCCTTACGCTGCCCTAGCACGGCTCCAACTGCATAGTCACTAGCATCGCACATTAGTTCAAAGGGCAGCCCCCAGTCAGGGGCGACCATGATAGGTGCTGCGATCAATCGCTCCTTAAGCAAATTAAAGGCATGCAAACATTCATCGTTAAAATCAAACGGAGCATCTTTCTCAAGTAATCTAGACAGATGGGTCGAGCAATTTTAGAAAAATCCTTAATGAACCTACGATAAAAGCCAGCATGTCCTAGAAAACTCCTAATTGATCTCACGTTCGAGGGGACAGGTAATTTTTCTATTGTCTCTAATTTAGCTCGGTCCACTTCGATTCCTTTAGAGGAAATCTTATGGCCCAGAACTATACCCTCTCGAACCATGAAATGACACTTCTCCCAATTAAGTGCCAAGTTCGTTTCTTCGCAGCGTGCGAGTACAAGCTTCAGATTAGCAAGGCATACATCAAACGACGACCCAAATACCGAAAAATCATCCATAAACACCTCCATTACCTCACCTACCAACTCGTCGAATATTGCCATCATACATCGCTGGAAGGTGGCCGGAGCGTTGCATAGACCGAATGGCATCCTTCGATACGCAAACGTACCGAAGGGACAAGTGAATGTGGTCTTCTCCTGGTCCTCAGGTGCAATGGGAATCTGCAGATATCCTGAAAGACCATCGAGAAAGCAATAAAATGAATGACCAGATAATTTTTCTAGCATTTGATCAATAAATGGTAAGGGGAAATGGTCCTTTCTCGTGGCGTCGTTTAATTTTCTATAGTCGATGCACACACGCCACCCAGTAACGGTCCTTGTTGGAATCAACTCATTCTTATCGTTAGTGACGACCGTCATTCCTCCCTTCTTCGGGACCACTTGGACCGGACTTACCCAAGCGCTATCTGAGATAGGGTAGATCATCCCCGCGTCTAATAGCTTAATAACCTCTTTCTTCACGACATCTTTCATATTCGGATTGAGTCGCCTTTGACGTTGGGCGACTGGCTTAAACTCGTCCTCCATCAGGATCTTATGCGTACAGTAGCTCGGACTGATCCCTCTGATGTCGGATAACTTCCACGCCAATGCCTTCTTGTGTGCTCTCAACACTTCCAAAAGCTGGCCCTTCTGTCCGTCGTCGAGACTCGATGAAATGATGACTGGTAGCCCTCCATTGTTTCCGAGAAACGCATACTCGAGGTGGTCAGGTAACGGCTTCAACTCTAGGACGGGTGGCTCCTCGACCGAGCTCTTTTCCTTGTCTTCTTCGCTACTCTCGTCGATAGCTATGATGGGCTCGTCGACTTCCTCCCCACACTCGTCAATTGCCAAAATTTGCTGTGTATCCTGCTCGTAGGGGAACTGTGATAGACCTTGTACAGAAAAGAAAAATCATGCTCAATAGCGTCTAAGTAGTAACACTTATCATCATGCTCATTAGTCTTCTTCATCGACTCAGCCATATTGAACGTAACTTTTTCACCGTCTACCGTCAAAGTTAACGTCCCATTTCTAACATCTATCATAGTTTCACCGGTAGCTAAAAATGGTCTACCTAGAATCAATGGAACGTTCTCATCCTCCTCCATATCTAAGATAACAAAGTCGGCGGGAATCACAAATTTACCTACCTTTACTAGGACATCCTCAATAACACCCCTAGGGTATTTTAACGAACGATCAGCTAATTGAAGACTCATCCTAGTGGGTCGTGGTTCACCTAGTCCTAAGCGCTTAAACATGGAATACGGCATTAAATTTATGCTAGCTCCTAGATCAGCTAAAGCGCGTTCAACAACTAAGTCTCCTATAAGACAGGGAATCGTAAAACTCCCTGGGTCTTTGAGCTTCTTCGGCATCTTATTTTGAAGTATCGCCGAGCATTCCCCTCGTAAGCACACCGTGGAAACATGTTCGAGTTTCCTCCTGTTCGTCAATAGGTCCTTCAAGAATTTGGCGAAGCTGGGCATCTGCGTAATGGCTTCAACAAAAGGTAGGTTAATATGCAATTCCTTACACATACCCATAAATTTACCAAATTGTGCCTCGTCTTTGTCCTTCTTCAGTCGAGCCGGGTAAGGAATCTTCGGCTGGTATGGCTTCACCGGCGGCCGCTCGATCTCCTTCGCCTTTTCTTTCTCAGGCTCGACCTTTTCCTTCTCAGCTTCGGCCTTTTCGATATCATCGCCTCTGATCTCCTCCACTTCGGGCTCATCGTGGCTCTCGAAGTTGGCGTCTCCTTGGTCTTCTTCTTGGCGGGCACTTCTTGCAGTTCTCGTCCATTCCTAAGAGTCACCGCCTTGCAATACTCCTTTGGATTCGGTTCGGTGTAGCTTGGGAGTGAGCCCTGAGGACGCCCCGCCAATTGCTTCGCCATCTGCCCCACCTGTTGCTCCAACTTCTTGAGTGAGGCGTCCGTGTTCTGGGCACGCACGTCGTTCGCCTCCATGTACTCCTCCATCTTCGTCATTCGGCTCTCATGGGCTGCGGTGGTTTGGCTGAAATTGGTGAGGAGTGTCTTCATCATATCCTTCATTTCCCTCATATCCTCAGATCCTCCGGCGGGTGCATTCTGATATTGACGTGGCGCCCCGTTTTGGAAACCGGATGGTCTAGGCTGAAATCCTGGCGGTCCTTGCCCCTGGTGGTTTTGATTCCATACGCCAAGTTTGGATGTGCTCGAGGCTGGAAGTTTCGATGGCCACCTTGGTAATTGCCCATATAGTCAACGTGTCCATGGTTTGACATTCCGACGTCTCGTGGGCTGCACCACAATTACCACAATGCGGTATGTAAGGCATCTGTTGCGGTGGTGTGGCGGTCATCGGTGTCATTACAGCATTGACGGTCGGTGGTTGGGCAACTTTTGGTAGTAGCGCATTGATCATCGTCTGAAGTTGAGTTTGCGTCGTGGCAACTTGTTGTTGAAGAGCGTCAAACTTAGCATTCATCGCCGTGTCCTCACTTACTTCGAACACACCTGGCACCCTCATTCTTGTGTTGCCTCGCATGAAGCTGTTCCTTGTATAATCTTCAATTAGGTTCCATGCTTCTGTAGCACTGAGCTTCACAAGTCCTCCGTTTGCGGCCCCGTCTAGCATATGGGTGTTTGATCATTGAGTGCTTCGTGGAATCGATTAATGATTGCGGCCTTTGTCATTCCATGCTGCGGACATCTCTTTAATAAGGCTTTGTACCTCTCCCAAACTTCGTAGAGGTTCTCCGTGTCCTTCTGATGAAAGAGCGAAATTTCAGTTTTCAACCGAAGTACCTTCGATTGTGGGAAGAAGTAGCCAAGGAAAGCTCCTCGCAGCTCGTCCCAAGTAGTGATAGACCTAGGTGGTAATAGTTCCAACCACTCCTTTGCTTTGTCTTTGAGAGAAAATGGAAATAGCATAAGCTTAATGGTGTCGTTTGGAACTCCATTGATCTTGATAGTGTCCGTAATTGTTAAAAATGCCTTTATGTGTTTGTACGGATCATCTTCAGACCTTCCTTCAAATTGAGCCGTCTGAAATATCATTTGAAGCCACGAATGTTTCAATTCGAAGTTGTTGTTCTCGAAAGGTGGTATCACGATTGCCGATTCCGTACCACCAAGGTGTCGTGCTTGAGCAAATTGCAGTGATTGCTCCTCGTTATTAGCTTCTTGATCTGCCATCTCTTTTGGTGTCCCTGAACTATCAACCGACGTCTCGACGTGAGAAGTGCTTGCCGTGTCCTGAGAACCTTTTGTTGTGTCTTGAGAATAATCAACTAGCTGAAATGAGTTGTCGGACGAAGAACTTCCAATTACTTCCTCCTTAGTCTTCGTCGCAACGTACGCTCGAAATCCGGAGATGCTTCAATGAGTGGATACGATGGATGATTTCGGGTCATTCACCGTAAAAGTACACCTTGAAGACCAACGAATCTCGTTAGTTAATTAACAAATCACAACCGAGAAAATAATCGCAAATCAAAGAAATTCTGGTAAACTAGAATAAAATAACAAATAAGTGAATGGCTAAATTACCGAACTTAGGTTTTCCTAATATCAAATTATTCCCCGGCAACGGCGCCAAAAACTTGATCGCGTGCGTGTATGTTTAAATAAATGTTTGTGCGAGTACGTCAAGTAATAATTAAAACGAATATATTATAACTAGAATCACGCGCGATAGGCAGTGTACCTATCGTTTGTAATATAGCTATAGTGAATATCCGAGTATCGAACACGAGGAATAAATTGATTACTAATATTGACCTATCGATTCGATATTTAACCTAAATAAAATAACAGGATTTGTTTATACTATGAACTAATTTAACAAAGCAACTTAAAGTATTGGAAGACAAGGAGGCACAACTAGAAATAGTAAGAGTGACTTGAGGTGACAAATATGTGTTCGAGGTTCGAATCCCGAAGGGTGTTGTCGGCTAAGGCTACAGAGTATCGCTCCGACGTGATTATCGACTAAATCGCAGTAATTTCCTACCCACTCACGGATTTGCTGTCGCCCTAAACGTTCGTGGGATCTAAGTTCAGCGATTACTAGATTGCGAGGATCGAGTATTTGCTGTCGCCCTATACTCGAATCCTAACGTCTATAAACGACCTAATCGTTATTTAGCTGTCGCCCTAAACGATATATCACACATTCATATCAACACATAGACATATTGATACGAAGAAACAATATCATAGAACGATAAAAAGTCGAATACACGTGTTCACGATTATCTTCCGCCTTAACTACGACATAACCCAACGTTCATCTATTCCCGAACACACAAGAGGATTAGCTACTCATATTAAACATCACAACAACGAGATTTAAAGGTAACGAGGATAGAGAACTCATAAAAACTTCCCTAAGAAGTGAATATGGAGTTTCCGAGGTGGAGCTCTCGTTCCTCGATCGTATGAGCGTAGCTTCGTCGTCGGATCGTCCTTGAGCTTCTCCGAATCACGGGACTGCTTCTAGTGTTCTTCCTTCTCCTCTTTGCTCTAAATTTTTCGTCCCTATCAAGTTGTTCTTGAGTTGTAAGGAGGGTTCCCCTTTATCCTTCGAAAATGGGCCAAAACCTTGAAATTTGGCACGTTCACGGCCTCTTAACGGGCCTTCACGGCCGTGACGGCGGCTAAAAACCCTATTTCTTGACTTTCTGGCATGAGTCACGGCTTGTTACATCTGCAGTCACGGCCGTGAATGAATGGAATTTTCCTTCGTTGAGCTCTCTGTCCAGGTTCACGGCCTCGTACATAAATGTTCACGGCCGTGACGTTAAGTCCTTGAGCTACTGCCGTGATTCACGGCTCCTTGCTTGACGCTTCACGGCCGTGAATGTGTACATGTTCCAGATCTTCATATACTGCCCAAGTTCACGGCCCATCGCATGATGTATCACGGCCGTGAAGGTCACTTACTTTTCTCTCTGCCGCTTTTCACGGCTCGTTGCAAAGGTGTTCACGGCCGTGAATATGAACATTGTCGATATCCCACTTTTCTGCCGAGATTCACGGCCTATTGAGGTAAAGCTCACGGCCGTGACTCCTTGTCCGACATCTTCATACTTGGCCAATTTCGCGTCGTTTCCGCCTCGTTTTCGTTCCTTTTCGCTCGATAATCATTCGAAGGTCCTACAATATTTAAATGGGTGTAAATAGAGCCAATAAATGCATAGAATGATCAAAACTTTCCTATTATAACCCAAATAAACATAACAATAAACGTATTAAAATACGTTTATCAATCAACTTTGGCATTTGAGATACGGACATCTCAACGACAAGGGGTTGATACTGCTCAAGCAAAAGAATATGGTGATAGGCCTACCAAACATTGATCGACAAACAGAAATTTGTGAAGGGTGCGTATATGGCAAAATGCATCGACTGCCGTTTCCAAAAACAACTTGGCGAGCGAAGGAACCGCTGGAACTTGTTCATGCGGATATCTGGGGACCAACGAGAACTCCTCTCGGTAACAAAAAATACTTCATTATGTTTGTTGACGATTTTACAAGGATGATGTGGGTTTGTTTTCTAAATGAAAAATCCGAAGCGTTTGCAACTTTTCTGAAGTTTAAGGCTCTTGTCGAGAAACAGAGTCATTATAAAATTCAGACACTCAGAACGGATCGAGGAGGAGAATTTATATATCATCCGTTCATGGAATATTGTAATGAAACTGGTATTCATAGGCAGCTCACGTTTCGTAGAAGTCCTCAACAGAACGGAGTCGCCGAACGGAAAAATCGCACAATAGCGGAAATGTCGAGGAGCATGATGATCGGCAAAGGTTTACCCAAAAAAAATTTCTGGGCTGAGGCTGTTCATACATCTATTTATATTTTGAATAGGTGTCCGACAAAAGTAATGAAATAAAACACCGTACGAAGCTTGGCACAAGAGGAAACCCGTTTTTGATCACTTGAGGATTTTTGGAAGCATTGCCTACTCACATATCTCCACACCAAATCGAGACAAGCTGGACACAAAAGGTGAAAAACTCATATTTATTGGATACAGTGATGAGTCCAAAGGCTATCGTCTTTATAATCCTCTAAATTGCAAGCTCGTTATTTCGAGAGATGTAATATTTGATGAAATGGCACAATGGAGCTGGGAAGAAAATTCCTCACAACAATTTTCTCCAAATGAATTTTTTGAACCAATCAATGGCGAAGAAGCAAACGTAGTAGCAGCTCCACCTCAAAGTCCCGGATCTTCTCTGTCAAATTCCGGAGGAGAAAACTCAGATTCGCCGGTAAGAAAAACTCGCTCTTTAAAAAATATTTATCAAACTTGTGAAGTTGCTTTCTCCACAGTTGAGCCCAGTAGCTTTGAAGTTGCGGCAAAACAAGACGTGTGGATAAAGGCAATGGAAGAAGAAATTGCAATGATCGAAAAGAACAAAACTTGGGAATTGGTGGACCTGCCGGAGCATAAAGATGTAATTGGTCTCAAATGGATTTTCAAAACTAAACTGCTCGAAGATGGAAGCATACAGAAACATAAGGCTCGACTCGTTGCAAAGGGTTTCGCTCAACAACCAGGAGTGGACTTCAACCAGACTTTCGCCCCTGTTGTACGTATGGAGACTATTCGACTAGTACTTGCTCTTGTGGCACAACTAGAACTTCAAGTATTCCAACTTGATGTCAAATCAGCCTTTCTAAATGGTGAGCTCGACGAGGAAATCTACGTGCAACAACCTCAAGGGTTCGAAATACAAGGAAAAGAAGATAAAGTATATCAACTCAAAAAAGCGCTATACGGACTGAAACAAGCTCCGCGAGCATGGAACAAGAAAATTGACGGATATTGTCAAAAAAATGGATTTTCAAGTCCAAACGATCATTCTCTATATGTGAAGAAAAATGGTGAGAATTTTATGATCGTATGCATATATGTTGATGATCTTATCTATTTAGGAACCAAAGAATCGGAGGTCGAAGCTTTTAAAAGAAACATGATGAACGAGTTCGAGATGACGGATTTAAGAGCGATGAAGTACTTCCTCGGAATTCAGGTCAAACAATCTAAAGGTGAAATATTTATCTCTCAAGAGAAATATATAGAAGATCTTTTGAAAAATTTCGTATGGAAAACTGCAAGCCTGTTTCTACTCCTATGTCTGCAAATGATAAACTTTTGAAATCTGATGGAGCTGCGAAGGTTGATGGTAAATTTTTCGAAGTCTCATTGGCTCTCTGATCTATCTCACAAACACAAGGCCAGACATTGTGTATGCCGTTAGTTTGAGATCTAGATTCATGAACGAGCCAAGTCAAATTCATTTTTCAGCTGCTAAAAGAGTTCTTCGTTATCTTCAAGGAAGCAAAAAATGAACGCATCAGGTATGTAAAAGAGAACAAAAATAATCTGATCGAATTTACTGACAGTGATTGGGCAGGTTCTTTAGATGATCGAAAGAGTACTTCGGGATACTTATTTTGCATGGGCACTAATATAATTACCTGGAGTTCGAAAAAGCAAAAGACGGTCGCACTCTCTACAGCGGAAGCTGAATATATCGCCGCCACAGACGCTACTTGCGAGGCGATATGGTTGCGCAGACTTTTAGCAGATCTACAGCAAGTTCAGGAACAACCTACAATAATCTATTGCGACAATATGTCGACAATTGCTATGACTAAAAATCCAGTGTTCCATTCAAGGGCAAAACATATTGAAATGAGACACCATTTCGTAAGAGATATGCTGAGCAAGGGAGAGATCAGTTTGGAATTCATAAACACAAACGATCAAGCTGCAGATTTTCTTACAAAAGCTATTTCTACGGAGAAATTTCAGAAGATCAAGGATGAGCTGAAGATTGCAAATTAAGATGGAGTGTTGAAAGTCATAATTTGCAATTTCATGTTGCATGTGAACAAAACACACCTAGACAAGCAAACAAGAACATCTTTAGACAAGAAAACAAGATATTATGCCAAACATGTTTATCTAACATGTTTTTATTATAGTCAAAAATATCATACTTTGTTCTATCTATATAATGAGATGTAATCTTATTGAATGTTGTAAGCAAAAATCAATTCATGCAATCAATATACAAGTGTCGTAGCATTGTCTATCATCTTTTTTTTCTTTTTTTATTTCCAACACTTACCATACCGGCGCTGCGAATCTGATCAAGTCAGTAATTGTGTTTTTTGTATATTACTCGCAGTTTATGCTACAGATATATATGTATATATTAATACTTTTGCACCATTAAACGTCATTTTCTTTGCAGGGAAATTTCTGCACGTGTACCCGGAAAATACACACTAACCTGGGATAGTTCAAACTCATCATTTTTCAAGAAGGTAAGCGTCAGTCCTTTAATTTTACAGAAATACTAGTGCTGATAGAAGTTCGAAGAAGACAAAGGTAGCTAATAATAATAAGTGACACGTGATAATTGATATGGATATCAATATCGAAGGGCTGAAAGTCGAAAATATCGGCGCACTGAAACCTTGTTCCATACTAGTTTTAAGCCTATTTGAAATATGAGAGTTAATCTAAGAGAGGATGTATGAATCATGTTGCTAATGTTTATTCGACAAGGTTGATTCTTTTCCTCCAGTCCCTTAGACTGAACCGTCGACGACATAACTGTCGTTTCCAAGATGTAATCGGCCGGTCGAACATTGCTGTTTATCAAGGATGGTAAGCATCGTATGTCTTTGACTAAAACCTATGTATGTAGTTTTGTAAAGTTTTCGAGCTTTGCAAGAGAGCTGAGGATGGTAGGTACGAGACTACTATGTTCTTTCCTTCTATAAATTTACTTACGGCCCGGCCCGATTTGGCAGCTGGCAGGAAAACACGGGCCGTGTCGTGTTGGTTCCCGAACTTCAGCGGGTCAAGGCCTTCACGGCCTAAGCCCGTGTACGATGGGCCCCTTTACGACACGAGCTTATGAGGCCTGGAATCTTTTATTTAATCATTCTAGATATAATTATTGATATACAAAAATTAATTATGGATAAATTATGCGCCTGGAATATTTTTTCGTCTTAGGAAATTATTTGGTTCTATAAAACACTAAAAATAATTTGAAAAAAAGTTAATTAACAAAAAAGTGCTAAGGCCCATGGACAATGGCCCCTGGGCCTTTTGAAATTTTGCGCCATGGTTCGTTTGCACTTTGAGACATTGGACTTTTTGTCCCATGATTTGTTGGGCTTTATGGCCCATTATACGTTAGACATTATAGCCTTTTGGGTTCATGGACCGTCGGTGTATGGCTCATTGACCTTTGGGTTTATAGACCATGGGCCGTTGTTCTTCACGGCCCATACGTCGTTGGGCTTTATGGTCCATGGACCGGAGACTTATGGCCCACGGACCATCGGGTTTTATGGCACATGAAATGTTGGCTTTATGTCCCATGAGCCGTTGGGCTTTATGGCCCTTCTTAAGCTGGGCTTTGTAGCCCATTGGACGTTGGTTTATGGCCCATTGACTGTTGGGCTTTATGGTCCATGAGCGTTGGGCTTTATGGACCATGTATCGTTGGTCTTTGTGGCCCATGAGCAGTGGGCGCCTTTATGTCCCTTTGACGGTGGGCTTTTGGCCCATGTTGCTTTATGGCCCATGGTCGGGCTTATGGCTTATGGGCGTTGGGCTTATGGCCCATAGGAGTGGCCGGCTAACTTTTCGGGCTTACAGAAGCGATTTCGAAAGAATTAACTAAACATCAAACGGTATATTCGTAACATCGCATAAAAAACCAAATGGTTAGAAGAAGACGCAAACTCCATTTACGATCACAAAGGAGAGAGAGAGGTATTCGAATCAAAGCACTAATTCATCTTCAAGAAAACTGTACTCGAAGATGAAGTCATTCTTGATTTTCTGCCTCCTGCAGAGAAAAAAAGAATTTTATAAAAATTGAGAACCTAATCATAAACAGGCCGATAACTTCAGAGAATCAATCAACATAGGCATCTATCGAACGGGGTCACTACGAAAGAATCACCGAAGGCCAAATCATGAATGCAGGCAAAGGAACGAATGAATCGAAAGTCAACATACCATCCATGTTCTTCATTGGCAATATTGTAATCAAAGTAGACATATGTCCCCTGCTCGTACTCCTCCGTTGTAACATGTGGCTCAACGTGCCTCTGAAACCAAGTGTTGTACTTTCTGTGGAATCTCCATGCATGCTTTTTCAAAGACCTAGCAGCCAGGTATTGCTGGTACGTATTCTGCACATGCATATATACCCCTTAATAGAGGAAACAGTGCATACTATTTCAAAAAAACAACCGAAAAATAAATTAAAGTGATTACCTGTTGATAGTAAAATGTGAAGAACAATGTGTCAGTATCTCCGGCCAGCCTATCCCAAAATGCAGGATTGTTGATTATAGGTGCCTGTACTTGAGGATAGCTTGGAGTGGTCACGGCAGGGTGTCTCTGTGTCGAATAGTTAAATAAAAAACATCATTATACGTAGAAACGAATACATATGAAATATGATTTCTTACGAGGTTGATTTTGTCTTACCGGCATGTAAGTTGAACGTTCGGAATCTCTAGGTTGGGGAAGTCTATGGAAAGCAGCATCAAGCATCTGCACATAATGTAAGTGGTCATGCATTGCTCCACTTGCAGTCGAAGGACTAATGCTGTCCCCTATAGTGCCAAGGTCAGATACACTTTTCTGACCGATGACGCCAAGATTTCCAGATGAAGCTTGCAGTGGTTGTTCTGTAGATAGATTGGTTTCTACGGTCACTTCTGAAGGTTCAGACGTTGAAGGCGTTCCAGCAACACCAGCCTATCACGTGCACAAGTACATACCGAATGTTATGGCCGTCGCAAAGAAAATTTGAAGATTCTGACTTATGTTTGATGTAACGACGGAATGGGTCTACACTACACCCTTGAGATATTTCTGATCACATACTTATTCAATGATAGACATGAAAAGGTATTTTATAAGTTGGATGTGAAGAGACAAGCTTGGCATCCAGAAAAAAAGTGCCGACTTTATTACATTACCATAGGGAGGCAGAAACAAACAAATGCAAAGTAAAAGACCTCATGCACCATGGCATCCATAGCATAAGAAGATTTTGTATCATCCTCCTCGAGTAGATTCTTGCCAAGCCCAGAGTTAGACTCAATAGCTACTGTTGAATCTTCAGGCAGGGTATGCTGCTGTTGCAAATCCTCATTTTTAGTTTCTGCAAATCAGGAAATATGTCAAATACCACATAGCATTTATAAGACGTCCTCAAACAATATTGTCATTAATCTTCTGTACATTAAGGCAGCAGAAGATACAACAGAAGAGATATAATACCAGCATCTTTAGATGTTGTCGAAAACATTACAGGCTGGGTTGATGATTGGAACACAGGACTCTGTATCTGCTGCTGTAAAGGAGCAGATGTTGCAACGCTATTCCCACCTGAAGTTGGGACACCAATGCTCAAACTTCCAAGCTGAGGTGAGATAGATGGGCCTTGGGCATTGAACTGTGACAATTATATATCAAACCATATCGATATAAGAAGCAACAAAGAAGAGAACAGCTTCACTGTCACTTGCTTAATTGACAAGATCCATTTTTTCAACTCTCATGTGTTTGTTCTAAAATCGATTTTGTGCGCAAATTAGGAGCTATCAACACATTGAATAGCTGGATGGCAAACTAAAGGCAACGACTACTCGACAAGTGAATAACAAAGTAATAACTCAGTTTGGCCATGGTAATTATATTAGCAAGGCACCTGCTGCACTAATAGGCCAGGTTGCTGAGGTGTGTAGGGCTTTCCACCAGCAAGAGGAGGCATACTAAGAATATTACTCTGACCTTGCTGCTGCACTTGCTGAAGTCTTTGAAGAAATTTCTCCCTTTGATCTGGAGCAATCTCGGCCCTTCCACGAATTTGGCCCTTAAGAGCAATTGAACAGTTTTCATGTTAGAAAAAACCTTTACTATCAAATAAGAGTAAACCTTTCACGAATTTGGCCCTTGAGAACAATTGAACAGTTTTCATGTTAGAAAAAACCTTTACTATCAAATAAGAGCAAATATGTATACGTACGTAAACATCCAAAGGTGATCGTTTGATTCCACTGTAAGGGCAAAGTAAAATGCATAATTCTGCACAATTTTGATGAGTACAACCCACATCTACCCATATAATAAAATAGGAACACCACAAAGCTGAGATACCCGTTGTGAATTGGCTCCAATCTTGACTGTATATATATTTTAAAAACTGCACTTTGAAAGGACTAACTGGAAATGCGAACATGTCATATTCCTACCAATTTCATCAGGGAATGAGTTCCACCACCTTCGACCTTTCCAAAGAAACATTGCTCCCACATCTCATATTCAGGTGATCAGCAAACATCAATTTAATATTGTTAATTACGTATAAATGCATACCGTCTCACTCTGATTTTGGAAAGACGCACCCGGTCTCCACTGCATGCCCGGTACCACAGGAGAGGTAAACACCCTGCTGCCCAAAGCTGCAGCGTCAGTATCAGCTGATCCAAGTCCATCATTAACCTTAGCTTGTGATAACAATACTCTATTACTTAAAGGCGATTGCACAATTCCAGGACTCCCTGCTCGATCATCAGATCCGAACAGGTTTCTTTTTCCAACATCAGAAGGCGAAGAAATAGCCCCAAGGGTTCCATTACTCGGATTTCCAGAAGTTGGTAGGATGTTGGGAGTTGACTGACCAGACACAACACCTCTACCGACAGGCTGAATTCCACTTTCACTGACAGCAGGTGAAGGTTTGGATATAGGAGATTTTGTTGTATCCTCATCCTTTGTAGCACTTGAAATAATTACAGACAGTGAAGCATTAGCAGCAACACCTAATTGTAACTAGTTATGTTTTAAGGCCGGAATAGATAGGGAATGGATATACAGCAAAGTCATTGATCATGTAGCAATACCAGGGGTAACTTGGGCAGCTGCTGGTGTTTGTGTTGCAGACATACTGAGGGCCCCAATTTTCGTCGGTGGGGTTCTTGGAGTAATATCTTCGTGGGGAGATGTGCCATCTCCTTGGTCAGAGGCAGCAGAAGCAGGCTGATGTATGGACATCACTGTTGTCGCCTGAAGTCAACAAAGCATAGTTAATACGTATGAACAAAGTAATGGGATATTAGGAAAGAAAAATATTAGAAAACAAGCCTACTGCATGTTGAGTTGGTGCTGTGGACAAAGCAGGCTTCACAGCTGTAATAGAGGAACTAACGTTCTGCATTTAAAAAAACATCATGTTTCTGGTCTACTATTTCCTTGTCAAGATAAGAGAAATAAAAAGAAAATTCTGGTGAAAAAGATAAGGAACAAAAAAATAAAAAAACGGAGTGTAAAAAGCAGCCCATTATCAGTTCACCTTTGTGATAGCAGGAGGGCCAACAGTAACAAGATCTTCAAGGGATTCCACCTTGTCTAGGGGTAGCGAGCTGTATAGCTCATCAACGTCACTGAATTCGTCAAAGTCATCCTATTTGCACGCCATAAGAAAATTTAAACTGAGCATAGTCAGCAATATCGATGGGTCCCCCATAAGTTATAAAACGTTATAGACAAATTAAACGAATATTTTGATTTTGAGTTCTAGATAGAATATTCAACATCGCTGAATTCGTCAAAGTCTTCCTAGCAATTGGATAGGATAGTTCTCTCAGACAAAAACCTGATTTCTCTCCACATAGTCATCCAAGAAGTCTTTCACATCGTTGACTTGCTCTGGACTCAGTTCGTCATTGTCCAGAAGCCTCAAAATTAGTTCTAACTTCATAATATGAGCCTTATGCCGAGTAATGGATGTCTCAAGATGGATCTAACAAAAGAAACAATGCAATTAATAAATATCAGTCGAGAACAGAGAATTAAGATTTCATCTTTTGTATCTCACCAGTCTCGGAGGCCTTGTCTTCCCTTTCTTCCCTTGAAGACCCTCCATTTCAGCTTCGTAGCTATCAATTTGATTTTCCAGCTCGCTGACCTAAACAAAGGGAGAAACAGATAAAATTCCTTTGCAACAAAAATGAGAACTAACTAAAATATCAGCATTGGCCCGAAAATCACGTCGAACCTACTCTAGTTTTTCCAAGGTGCTTCAACAACTTGAATCTGATTATCTGATTATAGGAAAATGGCACGGCTCCAATAATGTATAAAAGCAACTTATGGCATTCACACCAGCGTATTCATATTTATAATTATCTAACTCCTCAAATAACTCATGGTTCTCAACGTATATTAAGAGTAGTGCTGATCAAGTTATATATAGGTACTCTTAATGAAATTAGCAATTGCAAATGAAATTTCATGTCTAGTTCATGTGACCATCTATACAACAAAATGAGTGGGAGACAGACGAGACAGGTGAGAAATACCAAAATAAGGCAAAGCACATATTCAGTTATGAAACAAGGTTAATATAATGCAGACATAAGTTCAAAGAACGTACCACATTATTTAACCAATCTCTTGTCTCTGACTTAGCTTTCTCCCTTGGATCCTACAACATCGGCCAAAACACATGCTGCTTAGATAATCTCAATGTTATATATAATATGCTGAAGAGTAAGACAAGTGAACGTGCTTCTAAGCATATATGTTAGATATAAGGACGCATCTCCTACTGACTAATATGTTTTGCAGTCGCAAATGTCCCCTATAGAGCCATAGAAATTTGAAAAAGAACAAAGAACACGTACTTCTGTACACCATAACACATAAAGGGGTAATGATCTGACAAGGAAGGACATCGGTAATGGCCAAAAAGCACTTACTGTTTTGGGTTGTTGGCCCAGGCCTTCTTTTGAGAATGCCTTTGTCTTGGTCTCTTTCTCACATATTTTAAACCGTTCCATCTCTCGCTCAATAACTTTCCGAGCATCCATCAGAGCCTGCTCATAAGAGGCACTAACCTATGTCAAATAGTATGGAATGAGAATTCTAATCAAGTTAAAAAAAAAAGACCTAAGCAAGCTGTAGATAACAACAGTCTAGACAAGGAAAGATCAGGGACGAAAAACATGACAGAACTTCAAAACTGAAGCATCCCCATGATGACAGAAATAAAATGAAGTTCCTATGAAACCAGTGGGGTGGGCGGGGGGTTTAGAGACAACACTTCGATTGTTCAGGCACATAACACCATTAAAAATGAAAACAGGTCTGCATACATCAAACTGAGTGAAACACCCCAAATAAATTAAGAATTAAGTATCCACCTTCTTATCCTTGATCTCGCTGGACTGTATCCATGTCTTAATCTGGTCCCTGTATCTCTGCAACTTCTTTATCTCTTTCTTCAGATCCGCCTCAAATTTTTCCTTCTGGTTAATGTTGTCAGTATCATATACCTAAAAACAAGGGGAAAAAACGTAGTTCTTCATAAAAAAATTCAAGTCCAACAGCAAGCAACTAGAGCAAAACAACCATCGAATAAGGACCTTGTTCCAAATGCTGTCAAACACATCAACCCCCTCGTGAACCCTCTTCAGAACTCGATCTATCTCCCCCTGGAGCTTCCGACTGGCCCCCATTATCAAATTCCCTAATCAATTGAGAATTTTTCAAGCAATTTCTTGATTTTAGACCTAATTTTACTAGACTCGTCTTTTTAAGGGCTTCGTAAAAGAAATATATCAAGCCTTGTTTGGCAGTTGCTGCTAATAGGCGTTGATTAAGTTGACTAACTATTGACCAACTAATAGTCTTTCAAGGCGATAAGGGTATATTGGTCATTTGCCCTTCTTTGTTGTTTTTCAGGCATTAACGTTTTTTTTTTTCACACTGATAAAAGATACATGTGATTTAAGATAGAGAGGGCTCAATTGCTAACTAGAGTACACAGCAATAACACGATATTTTTTCTTTCAAAAAGCTCTCCAGCCGAAAAAAAGAAGTTAAATTTCATTTAAATAGAAACAAATCCCACATGGAAAATAAGTAAAAAGAGGTTCTTTTCTGAGAAGAAGCAAAAAAGATAAAACGCCGCCAATCAATCCTCGTCCATGGCGGCGGCAGCAGCTGCATCCCTCCTCGGGCCACCAGCTGGTTTCGCCATTATAATCTGAGGAAGGAAGTTATGCATCACATAATTAGGATGATACGAAAAGCTAAGTATAAATTGTGAAATGGCAAGTTTCGAAGTTAATTTAGCACACACACAAAAGGACATGGTTATTCAAAGTTAATTCCATGTCACTAGCATATAACTGCTTGAACTCTAAAATGTATATCAAAATTATTGGGAAAATTAAAGGAATGACAAGTAAGAAACGATATTTTCATACCTGGTCGACACGCAGGACAGTACAGGCAGCATCAGCAGCATATTTTAGAGCAAAGAATCTGAATCGAATTATATAATAGGTCAGCAAGCAACAACAGTTCAAGATAAGCCCACAAACGAATAAATATTCGACAAGAAATATCCTAAGGTCAATGAAGGAAAATAGCATGCAAGAAATAACACTGGGCTCAGTACGGATACTTGTGAAACTAGGCATGGCCAGAATGGAATTCAAAAGGTTTCGGGTGATATTTGAGAACGGCAAAGCTTCAAAGCTCCGAAAAATTAAGTAAAGCAAGAAAAATTAAAGTGATGCAAACTTTTAGTAAATGAGAAACTGTAGTGAAATGAAGTACTAGTCAAGCAACATTAGTCATGGAAGGATTGAACAAACACAAACAAAACCACTCGAAAATCAGAAGTTATATTTTCAGTAGGCAAAAAGTACTTTGAATAAAGCAATCCATTATAAATATCAACTCACTTGGTGATATGAAGATCCCATATGTTCATTGTAGAGATATCTTTGCAAACACCTTCCTCTAGATCAATCCCAACTTTGGTATTACCAGATGCATGTTCAGCATATAAGGACGAGATAATTTCTATAGCATTCAGCCCAGCATTTTCAGCCAAAGTTTTTGGAATCATCTCAAAACTTTCTGCAAATTTTGCGATAGCATACTGATCTAATCTGGAAGATAAGAGACTACATGTCAGGTTAATCAACCCAGCAACAGAGGAAAAAATAGTATCTATAGAATAAGCTGTTACGTAATTATTAGTACAAAAATGATTTAATTTCACAACAGATCTAAGTATAAAGTCTTCTTTGTTTAAGCACGTGATGAACTGCAAAAAGCAATTTATATACGTGGCAAAACAATTGTTCTAGGTGATAAAAGTAAAAAAAAGGCAAACTTGGAAAGGGATTATTTTTCCCAAGTCGTAAAATAACACAATACCCTGTTTCTTTGAAAGAGAATTCCTTCAACTTTTTAGCAAGTTCAATTTCGCTAGCTGCTGCTCCAGGCACTGTCCGACTGTCCCTGCACATTGCCTGGTTGACACAAGAAATGGAAGAAAATCAAATCTTTATCTTTTCCTTAAAGTTACCAGAACTGATTGACAATTAAGCACAACATATCTCTACAAGTCCATGGTCGTCAATATTCGGATCGGATAGTGTGATTACGTTGCACAAAGATCATGACAATCATGTATCAAACATCAATAGATACCTTGTATGTGTTTACACCATCATCGACTGCTCTTTCAAGGTCATCAAGTATGCTGTCAGTGCTTCCTCGCATCACAACAGTTGATACAGAATTTCCACCTTGCTCGTTTTTACGACGGTAACCTGTAAAGAATTAGGCAAGCTAACACGAGAAATAATTATGAGGAATAATAACAGCAACAGTATTAAGGCACCCTTGTTGTCATACCCTAGACCCGCCTATTTCCTCCACTGAAACAGAATCAACATATCCGAGGTCGTCTTGATTTGGTTGGCTGAGTTTTAACTGTTCTAGCACAAAGAAATTGTTAACGGAAAGAGATACCTTAGTTACTTAATTCAATTAATCTAGTTCTTACCAGAGCAACTGCCCCAGTGGTACGGCAAAACCGCCTTAGTTCGAATTTTGAACTAATTTTCAAGACCATTAGCCTGCAAAGCATGTTTGTGGAGTTTAACCATATGCATATCATAAATGTGCAGCAATAACGGATATCTTTCCAATGATGCCATACTTAAACAAGAAACTCATTGGGAATGAAAAGAAAAAAGATACTGGAAAATCCATTTAATCTAAGAAAATATAGATTTAGATGGACAACATGAACAAGCAGAGTGATAAGCATCATTGGATGCAATGGTTTGCCTCGGAGTCTCAACAAGAAGTAAGTAGTGAGCAGAACCAAGGAGACAAAATTCAACGGAAAAAAGTATTTACTTGTAGCGCTCACAAAAATGCAACGCCATTTCTCCCACAGCGGCTCCACTGACAATCACCTTTGCACCAGAATCTGCAACTGCTTTGATAAGCTCATGAACCTTGTTTTCCTCAGTCTTTGAATAGTTCTCAAGCTGCGTTGGAGATCACCACAAGATAGAGGTCAATTAACTCTGCTACTGGGAAATGCTGATTTACGAAAGAACAAAGGTACAAGAGGTACCTCTTCCGCACTATGAATAAGTACAGTTCCTTTTGTTTCTGTCGCAGTGGTATCAACACCCCCAACAAAAACAGCAACCTGATATGGATATCAAACAGTTCACAACGATATCGAATATTCCAAGAAACCTATCCAGCTCGCTATCATAGCTTATCAGTAAATTAACACAAGAAGAACCTGAATATATACCCCTCATAAGCTATTTCAGAATTTATTCAATCATTGATAGAACAGACTCCTAACAAGCTAAGATTACATATTTGGTGTTTGAAAAGGAGATAACAATAACTTTCAGCAGATAAAGATATTAGCCACTTTTTCATGCGACCACCACCGACTAGCTTGGCAACACAGACATTAGGAGATAAGACAAAATAATAAAGCAATGTTTACGGGGTTTGAATCTCACCTTGGCCTTCTCCATTCTCTTTATAGTTCCAACAGCATCATTCTTTAACACCATACCTCGAACTACAGTTGAATCATGCAGACCACCACCGACTAGCTTAGCAACACGGACATTATCAACATTGAAGTTCGCAGGGCTCTTGGGGCAAACTTGAATGCATGCCTTTATTTGGAAAAAAGAAGTTCATTAGCACCAAAAAAGAATCAGTTTTAACGTAACAATGAAATCGTAAATCGGGTCAAACTGACTTCAGCAATTAAAGGACATAATTTATCCTCTAGCCCAAATTGTTTGCTGGCCACTGCAGATCTCAATCGTGAAATGACTTCATCTTTGTCTCTGACATTCATATTTTCAGAACCTGGTTCCACTAATTCCTCAAGGATCTCAATAGTCTTATTTATTGCCTTTGTGTATCCAATAATAATTTCGCTAGGATGAAGACCCATCCTAATAAGTTCTTCTGCATTCTGAAGGAGTTCCCCAGCAAAGGAAACGGTCAAATTCGCTCCATCACCAATTTCCTCTTGCTGAGCTTTCCCAGCCAAGACCAACAGTTTGGCAGCAGGATGCTGAACCTCCAATTCCTTCACAATTGTTGCAGCATCATTTGTTACAAATAGCTTGTCCAGATGATTAATAACCATCTTATTCATACCTACAAGTTAAAAAATGCAGCCGTTGCATGAGAAATAAGGCTATGGATCCACAACATATAAGTCAGACAAAAGAGAAAGAAAGTAATAGTTATTAAGCGCAGTTGTTTTAGATGATACCATCAATCACTGCTAAGATCTAGTGTATCACAATAGTTTCATCAAAGATTATCATGACGAACTCTCGATTCAAGCAACCAAGGTTTCTATCACAATAAAAAGCTGAACTTCAAGAAATACTAGCCCGATATTATCTCCACCCACATTTAAAAAAAAAAACGAGAAGCTCATTAAATCCTATATCCTAGTGATATATTTAGCACACTTACAGTAGATTCACAAAAATATTTGTTTGCGTAGTTTTACTTCCTCGTTTGTGACACCTACGCACTCTAAAGAATCACCGATACTTGACAATTTGCCTAAATGTTTACCGTGAACAATATCTGACAACCATTTTGGGAACGTCTCAACCATAGATATTTCAAATTGTTTCATCATAACTTGAAAACAGAAGCTTCGAGGGCTTCCAGGGGAAAAAATTGAGAAACTTCATCACATGAGAACAGTACATGTTCTAAATCAAACAAACCAAACAATCCAGTAACAGTAAAGCCGAATCCTCCAAAAGCAAAAGCAGAAACATCGACTTTACCGTTAGGTCCGAGGGATGTGCGCGTAATCGTAGACAGCTGTTTGCAGGCATCTATGTTCTTCAGCACAGCCTCGTCGAGCCCCGACAAATGTCGGTGACCTTCTTTAAGCATTGCCTGTATCCCATACGGCTGCATCGAAAACCCTACCATCTTTCCGCCGATCGAACTAATGAGATCGAAAATGGGTTTTTGTGCTATGCAGAGATGACTACTAGCGAGCTTTTCAGCGGGATGCAAAATGTTACGCAATGCCCTAGAAGCTACTTCGGGGTTTTAGTTCACTTATGAGCGAATACGGGTCTGATCCAAACCCGAATCTCGACCCGTATGGTCCGTTTAAATTTGCTACTTTTTTCCTTTTTATATTAAAGCGTGGCGGTTTTCTTAGGGAAGTTTCGCTGGCTGTGACGACGATTTGTTGCAGTAATTCGAAGCATGATTCAAAGACCAAAGAGTGTCTCCACTGATGAAGATACAGAGTACGTATGAAGTCCCTTCATCGTTTCCCCCTCGATCTCTGCATCACAGCTCGAAAGAAACTACTATCGCAACGTTTCAATCACAGAGCAGCCATGGATCCTCTACAGTTCGACCTACCTCAAGATTGGAGGCCAGAAGACGACAACGAAGCAATTGCGCTTCGAGTATCGAAATCTGCCAGCTTAAGCCAACTTCGGCAGATCTTTTGCCGCGTGATTCAAACCCGTTTTCTTGAATCCTACCCTCATTCATTCCACTACAACAACGTCATTCGGACCTTTGTAAGGCTGGGCTCGCCGACAGAAGCCCTGCTTGTCTACACGCGCATGCTTCGCGCCGGCGTCGCACCAGATAATTTCACATTCCCCATCGTTCTGAAGGCCACGACCCAGAATCTCGACGGCGCCCTGTCCAAGCAGGTAAACGCGACGCTGGTCAAGTGCGGCTTGGAAAACGATGCGTACTGCGAGAGTGCTCTGATCAGTTACCACTCCAAAGCCGGCCAGTTCGAAGACGCCTACAAAGTGTTTGTGAATAGTCCCGACAGAAAGTTGGGATCTTGGAATGCGATGATAGGCGGTTTGTCCCAGTCAGGGAGGGCCAAAGAAGCCATAAACATGTTTGTAGAGATGATGCGTAGAGGGCTTTACCCCGACGACATGACAATGCTCGGCGTGACCTCAGCGTGTGGTAGCTTAGGCGATTTAACCCTCGCCCTTCAGCTGCATAAGTGCGTCTACCCCGCAAGAACAACGTCGCAAAAACCCGACGTATTCATGATGAATTCACTCATCGACATGTACGGCAAGTGTGGCCGAATGGACTTGGCCCACAAGGTGTTTGACGAAATGAAACACAGAAACGTGTCATCATACACCTCCATGATCGTGGGCTACGCTTCGCACGGCCAAGTCTCCGACGCCTTACGCTGCTTCAATCTGATGATCAAGTCGAAAGTCGAGCCCAACCACATAACCTTCGTCGGCGTGCTGAGCGCATGCGTCCATGGCGGTCTAGTGAACGAAGGGAAGCATTTCTTCGACACGATGAGAGAAGTTTATGGGATCGAGCCCACGCTGGCCCACTACGGTTGCTTGGCTGACCTGCTCGGTCGAGCCGGGCGGTTCGACGAAGCTCAATCGATGGTCGATGGGATGCCTATGGAGCCCAACGTGGTCGTATGGGGCTGCCTAATGGGTGCGTGCGAAAAGTATGGGAATGTGAGAATGGGCGAAAGGGTCGCCGAGCGGTTGAAGGAGATGGAGCCCGACAATGATGGGGTTTTCGTGGCTTTGTCGAATATTTACGCGAATAATGGATGTGGGGAGAGGTCGAGAGGATGAGGGAAGTCATGAGGGTAAGGAAGTTGGCTAAGATTCCGGCTTATAGTTTGCCTGAGAGGTGATGCTATAGTTCGATTCTTTTTTTTTTTTTCGAAACGATAGTTGCATTGATAAATTTATACGGGCTAAAGGACTCAGATGATCCCCGTGTAAATTAATTATTCGACCATTTAGAGGGGGAAAAAACTCCCATCGAGATTAAGAAATGCTAACATCTACACTATGCTGTCCGAGAAACATTTTGTTTAAATTTTGTTTAAATGGAGCTGTCCAAGAAATGATTGGAAATGCCGTCGATTCCAGTCGAATAATTATTGTAGTTTTCAATAATGAAACCCTCAATCCAACAAGCATGCACCAATCATAGGATGCCACCACGTTGGCACTAGGTTGGGAGAGCTACCCAATCACGTGCGAGAAAACTCAGGGGAAGCGGTATTATATGAAAGGGCATGTTCGTCATTTCTGAAGATGTGTCCGGCCTCCAAAATTGTGTCGTAAAGTATCAAAACAGAATCCCTCTCAGTAGGAGTCTTGACATGACGACTCACGCAGACACACACTCACAGTCGCGCTTCGAAACTAACGTCCAGCATTTCGACAACGGTCGTTCGATGGATGCTACAGAGAACACAACTATCCGGCACGCATTCGGAAATGTACTGTCGTTCTTCGTTCTCCTGCTCATCGGCGTTCTGGCCTTCTCGATCCGTTTATTTTCGGTGAATTCTTTCTCCTGTCTTCGTTTTTTTCTGTTTTGAGTACTGTATCGGATCTCTTTCTAGCTCAAATTGGAGAATTATAAGGTTATTGCTATTCTTTCTTTCCTGAATTGTTTTTCGTCTCTTCGTTTATTAGCTGTTGCGATTGACAGGTTATTAAGTACGAGAGCGTCATTCACGAATTCGATCCATATTTCAATTATAGGGTGACGCAGGTCTGCCTTTTTTTCTTTTATGTTGGAATCTGCACCTACGCTTTCTGCATTACTTATATGCATATGATTTGTTGATCAGTCGTGAGCATGTTACTCGCCCATGTATGTGGAAAGTGTCACCCGTGTGTGTGTGTGCACCTGCCTTTTTGTGTTTTGTGTGTGCAAGACGGCTGATATCTCACGTCGTTCTTTGGAATGATTTATATTTCTCACTTTCTGCGATTAGTACTACAAATTTAAGATGGGACAGAGGCATTCTTTTTATGTTAGTTGAATCATCATATTGCGAAACTTTTATATCAAGGGTGATTTGTTGAGATTAATTACAAGTGGAGATATCATTTTATCTGTTCGAAGATGAAGTTGGGATCATTGAAATGATAAAATATTGGATAAATCAATAAGAAGCTGTAGCTGACTGTTCGATAATTCTCTGGCTAAGCTTCTAATTTCTATGGTTCAAGTTGTCTTGTATTATTTTTGTTAATAATGCAGATTCATTTTATACATTCACTGCAAACCACCTCTTTTGATGGCAGTATCTTACTAAAAATGGAGTATATGACTTCTGGAATTGGTTTGATGACCGAACATGGTAACCTATTACATTGACACTAGCTGATTTTGTTTTGGAAATGGGTACAATTTTCTGTGAGAAATAAAAAGAACATACTCCCAATTTTGTAAAAGGTATCCCCTCGGACGTGTGATTGGTGGAACTGTTTATCCTGGACTGACGCTGACCGCTGGCACCTTATGGAGGTCAAAAAATATATCCCACTCATTACTTTATAAATACTAAGTAAAGTATATTTCTGTTGCTCTTCATGTGACTGATTTAACTTCTAATTGGGCCCGTGTTGAATGATATATAGCTTGCTCTATGGCTGATAAGAAATTTGTCATGTATTAGCAGGGTGTTGAACTCCTTGAATATTCCACTCTCTGTTGAAACTGTGTGTGTTTTTACTGCTCCAGTATTTTCAGCTTTTGCTTCTTGGGCTACATATCTTCTGACTAAGGTTAGGTTCTTTCTCCCATGAATATATTGGCCCACTAGACGGTTACCTGTACTTTTCAGGAGTTTTGGAGATTTGGTCTGCTTTTTGTAGGAAGTCAAAGGAACTGGCGCTGGATTGACTGCTGCAGCTCTTATAGCCATGGTACTTTAGTTAGTGTTTCTGCAACCGTTGACCCTTTAGTCTATGAACAAACTACAGTTACCTTTGCCTTTACTCACTGAGGCCCGTGCCCATTTCCCATAACATCGGTTACTGTAGCAAATTCTGTTTTCTCTAATGTTTGAACCCCATATAACTGCTATTTAGTTTCTTGTTGCAATCACCTCATGACACCTAAACAATAGTTGCAAAAATGACTATCAAATTTGCTCTGCTATGAACCTTTGGTGCTTAAAATTGGATATTTGCAAAATTCGTACGGTATACTATCAGTTACTAATTTCTAGCATATACATAAGCCGGTAGGTTGACTGTTAAACAGACTACTTGATATAATAGTCCATTTACTTACAGGTTCCTTCATATATATCTCGCTCCGTTGCTGGAAGTTACGACAATGAGGCCGTTGCCATATTTGCTCTGATCTTCACTTTCTATCTCTATGTGAAGGTGATACGTTGACGCTTCACCATGTAATATCTTTATCATTAGCTATTAATAGAAATATTTCCACAACTGTTAATAAGTTCTCTTGTCCAGTCTCTAGTCTTACTCTTCGGCTATTCTCGTCGTGCTTACTTCTACTTCTTCCACAGACATTGAACACAGGATCTCTTTTCTATGCAACTCTCAATGCAATAGCTTACTTTTACATGGTAGGCTTATCTGCATCTTGTATCTTTGCCCATTTTTACCTGTTATGTGTCATAGTTAATGTAGACTGTGGATAATCATTCTTTTATTTCCAGGTTTGCTCTTGGGGAGGATACACCTTTATTATAAATCTCATCCCAATGCATGTGTTGCTATGCATAGTAACTGGCCGCTATTCTTCACGCCTCTACATAGCATATGCTCCATTTGTGAGTATTTTTATTCCAGAAGCAGGTGTAACTGTTTATTTACAAATTATATAGTCTTGGATAGTTTTATGAAGAAGGCAACGTCCCTATCTGCCAAATGGCTGTCGTTTCCCTACTTCTGAAGATCCAATTGTAATAGTAGTCAAGTTTTTTCGGAGTGGTCCTTCGTATGGACCCAGCCTCATGAAAAGTCAGTTTCTGACTTTGTTAGGCACATGGCTGTGTTGTCCCGGTGCCTATGGAGATTTGTCGGGGTGAATGATTGGATTCTTCAGGTAGAATTTGTTAGGATGATGCTAGTCATCTTGTGATGGACATCTGGACCGTTATAGTTTGACAAACAGAAGAACTTTCCCTTTTCCCAAATTTGATACTTGACCTTATCAATTATCCATTTTATTGTAGAAGTAGGAAACTCCCTGGGAGTAGTCTATCCAATCTTTGAATAGATTATTGTAATAGTTTTAGGAAACATTTTGTCACTGGGTGCAGGTCATCTTGGAACACTACTGGCAGCTCTTGTTCCTGTAGTAGGTTTTAACGCTGTAATGACATCAGAGCATTTTGCATCTTTTCTAGTAAGTTAACTTAAAATTACCTAATCGTTAGCTATTTTGTTTCACGAATTGGGGAAGTTAGAGGCCTATTATTTCAACGAAAAAGGTTCAGAAAAATAAAGCTATTAACTTATTCCTCTTTTGTAGAATAATAAGAGAAACTTACTAACCAAGAGATTTTAGACTTGTTTTCATGTGACATACGTTCTTCGAAACTTTTATGGTTTCATTCACTAAGATATGCTTCCTATTTTCATATCTTTGGTTGCAAACATACGTTATAAATAACTTCAAATTTGCTGAGATGCATCAGATTGGATGTGATAAACTTGAAATGAGACATTTTAATGAATCTTGTCCCAGTGGAGGAATCAAGTAATTTGTTACAGTGAATCAAAGCATTTTTGTATGTGGTGGTAAACTTGTTATTTTCTAGTGAGTCTCCAAACGAAGTAAACATTACACATCCTTGAAACAGGTCTTCATAATTTTACATGTCGTGGCTCTCATTTATTATATCAAAGGACTCCTCTCGCCCCAAATGTTCAGAGTAGCAATGACACTTGTGGTCTCAGTGGGGCTGTAAGTTTGTTTCCCTCTCTTCTCTATGTTGTATCTTTGATTTAGCTTTTGGTTCGACCTAGGTTAACTCAGGTGAACACAAATTGCAGAAGATATTTCAGTTAGCAACATTTACGACATTGGAAATTTTCTCACTTTCCTCTCTATTTGTTTGTATTATTCAGAATAGTCTGTGGTGCTGTATTAGCTATTCTTGTAGCCCTGGTAGCTTCCAGCCCGACAAAAGGATGGAGCGGCAGAAGTCTAAGTCTCCTTGATCCGTAAGTTTGCATCATAAGATTCTTAGTTTTTTATGTATGTATTGAAGATATTTTATGTAGAGATGGTTTGCATAAAGGAGAAAAATTCTCTTTCCGTCTTTGCATTTCCTCTTATGGACTTGTCTCTTGGAGATTACGCTGTAAACAACATTGATTTCCTAACATTTTTTCTTTATAAAATCTGAATTTTAGTAGTACTTTTGATCTTGCTTATCTGCTTCTAGTTTGTTTTTCCTTTCTCATTCTTGATGTTTGTTAACATGAAAACAGAACTTATGCAAGCAAGTACATACCAATTATCGCCAGTGTTAGCGAACATCAGCCCCCTACTTGGCCATCTTATTTTATGGATATCAATGTGTTAGCTTTTTTGGTTCCAGCTGGAATTATTGTAAGTTCTCAATCTTGATCGACCTATAATTGAACTTAACCATCTTTTCTGATGTTATATCCTTCACTTCATTGCATTAACAATAGTCTTAAACTGGGATTTGCAGGCATGCTTTTTTCCACTTTCTGATGCAAGCTCTTTTGCTGCACTCTACATAGTTACTTCAGTGTACTTCTCTGGTGTCATGGTGTGTGCACG
>JAPQWV010003320.1:0-43000 GCA_027422505.1 Craterostigma plantagineum
ATTTTTAATATATTGATATTTTGGGGCTACGGCCCGTGTATATTAATATATTTTGTTTTAGAAAGGTTTTTATCAGACGGGTCTTCCGCGACTTACGTTGCGAAAATCCGCCACTAATTAGTATTAGAAAGTGAGGGTCATTACCGGTGGTATCAGAGCTTAGGATATAGATTATGTAGACTGTCCATGTACGACCGCTCAAAAGCCTGGAGATCAGCCTTGCCAGTAGGTTTTACGGTACGATGTGATTATTTGTTTAAAATGATGTATTTGCTTACGTGGTTATTTGTATATAATAGGAATAACCATGCGTAGCTAAATTAGCTAGAGTGCGCAGCGGAAGTGTGATGGGAATAGGAATAAGAATGTCTAGTTAACTGGTTTTAGAAATTTAGTCACACATTTAAATGTGTCACTAAATCATAGAATTCGTTACCCCGAGTTTCACCGATCGGCGAATTTTGGGGGGCGAAATTATTTTAAGGGTGGAGATTGTAATACCCGTAAGAAAACGGTAACGAGTAATTAGTGGTGTATATTTAAGTTAGAAATTTTAGATAGTATTTGGGATTTTAGGCAAGAAATGTGAATTATAACTATGTGGGATTAATTTTAAAACCTAGGTAAAGGGGTTCAACGAAATTCATAGTATTAGTACAATTAAAACTTGGGCTACACTTGCATTTAGTATTAGTAAATTTCCTACACAAGCCCAAGTACTCAAATAATGAGGATAACTATTAACATTACTTAAGCTTGAGGGAATCTAACGCCATCCACCAAACTTGTCCCATCATCTCGAAGTATTAATACTTATCTACTCTATATTTGATATCAAAGGCCATTTAGTCAAAACCTTGCTTGAGTAAGAGTAAAGTACGAAAACAAAGAAACTAGGAGAGAAAGAATGATTTTGATAATCATTAGGAACTCAACGAATTGAAAGTCCTGATTCTCAAATCGAGGTATGTTAAAGTCTTTGTGCTTTGTTTGCTTAATATGTCTTCAATATATATAATATATATATATGAGTGTGTCCTTACGTGATTTGTATTATCTCAGGAAAGTTTTGATCCATGAACATAATTGAGAGTTTTACATTCTGTCGGCTTACATGTCTAGTAGTTGCATGAGTTTTCTTATATTTAGTAGGAGTAGATTATATGTTTCAAGTACTTGGTATGCTTATAAGGATTAGAAGAAGTCTTAAGCATGTTAGATAAAGTTAAAAGTTTAAATTCTTGAAGTTTTAATTTATATTCGTGAGTATAAGTTGATATGTGAATTTTGAATATCTTATTATGGATTAAGAGGAGTTTTCATGATTGTATGTTGGGGTTAGATTTACTTTGACATATGTTGGATACATATTAGTATTTGCACACAGAACTTTCGGCACTAGATTATTAGTCAAACCATATAAAGGTGGTGGTGTATCTATATTGGGGTTGGAATCATTTAGTATAGAAAAGTTTACGGTAGATTAGATTAGTACCTTGGAACTTTCGGCAATTCACATGTTGCGATAATTAAGAAAATAATTTTGTGGTGTTTATATGGTTTAAATCTTTAAAATTATTCGTGATTGATAGAATAAATAATATATAATACTTTTCGATATTAAGAGGTTTTTAGCATATGAAGAATGATACTATATAAATATTATTCTTCCCAATATAAAGGTTTTCGATAATTATGTTTGCGAATTCCGAGGCTTATGAGACTTAGTAAATATACTACTGTGAGACAATTACATGTCCAGAGGTTCGCCATTTAGAGAATTTACCAGATCTCCTGACTGACTGTATTTGGAGGACAGGTAGGTGAAACTCACCTACGGCACGTAAACGCTATGTGATACTTATATGCTTATATGACTATGTGTTCATGCGATTATATGAATTTCATGAATTATGTGCTGTGAATTTCCTGATTATGTGACTTGGTGGATTATGTGCGTTACGTGTATCGGGTTTATTTCACGTCATATGTACCTTATTTATATCGTACATGCATGTCACGTCATATGTACATTACTTGCACTGCACGTGCATATCACATCAGGGGGAGGTCGAGCACCGTATAAAACGGTGATGTTTTATTATGTCGATGAGCGGGGTGTCGATGTGAGGGAAGTTGAGATGTGAGATGAGTTGGGCGGGAGACGGGCGTGAGCGACTCATCTACTCAATATTTGAGGTGCAAACCGTTGAGGCGTGGAACCGTTGAGGCGGGAGATGGGGGTGAGCCACTCATCTACTCAGATACTGAGGTGCAAACCGTCCTAGGTAAGAGGTGAGTGAGATGGGAGACGGGCGTGAGCGACTCGTCTACTCAGGTGTGTGAGCGACATCTGAGGCGCAAACCATCTTGGAGAGTAGACGGCAGGAGACGGGCGTGAGCGAGTCGTCTACTCGGGACCGGAGGTGCAAAACCGTTTAGGCGGGAAACCGTTGAGACGACAGACGGGGGTGAGCCACTCGTCTACTCTGGTACTGAGGTGCAAACCGTCAGGGATTTGCGGGAGACGGGGTGATCCACTCGTCTACTCGGGTGCGTGAGCGACACCTGAGGTGCAAACCGGAATCCTGTAGGATTAGGCGTGGGGTCTAGACGAGTTGAGACGTGATAAGTGGTGATAGAAAGGGGAGAGTCGAGTGTGCATGTCGTGAGGTGTATGGGATGGGATCGAGGGCACGTTGCATACATGCATAATTCACCTACTAAGCGAGGAGCTCAGGGTTTACGTGTTGTAGGTACCGAGCCCGATGCTGGTGCGCGTCGGGGCTGAGGCACGCTGACGGAGGTGCTTCATGGACTTTTGAGAGCGAGGCTGTACATGGATGCGACCTGTGGAGCGACGTTAGGATTTTTAATATATTGATATCTTGGGGAAACGGCCCGTGTATATTAATATATTTTGTTTCAGAAAGGTTTTTATCAGACGGGTCTTCCGCGACTTACGTTGCGAAAATCCGCCACTAATTAGTATTAGAAAGTTAGGGTCGTTACAGGTGGTATCAGAGCTTAGGATATGAATTCTGTAGACTGTCCATGTACGGCCGCTCAAAAGCCTGTAGATCAGCCTTGCTAGTAAGTTTTACGGTACGATGTGATTATTTGTTTAAAATGATGTATTTTCTTACGTGGTTATTTGTATATAATAGGAATAACCATGCGTAGCTAAATTAGCTAGAGTGCGCAGCGGAAGTGTGATGGGAATATGAATAAGAATGTCCAGTTAACTGGTTTTAGAAATTTAGTCACACATTTAAATGTGTCACTGAAATAATAGAATTCGTTACCCCGAGATTCACCGGTCGGCGAATTTCGGGGGCGAAATTCTTTTAGGGGGGGGGGTGAGATTGTAATACCCGTAAGAATTTAATACGAGGTTCAACGAGTAATTAGTAGTGTAAGTATTTAAGTTAGAAATTTTAGACAAAGTATTTGAGATTTTAGGCAAGAAATGTGACTTATAACTATGTGGGATTAATTTTAAAACCTAGGTAAAGGGGTTCAACGAAATTCATAGTATTAGTACAATTAAAACTTGGGCTACACTTGCATTTAGTATTAGTAAATTTCCTACACAAGCCCAACTACTCAAATAATGAGGATAGCTATTATCATTACTTAAGCTTGAGGGAATCTAACGCCATCCACCAAACTTGTCCCATCATCTCAAAGTATTAATACTTATCTACTCTATATTTGATATCAAAGGCCATTTAGTCGAAACCCTTGCTTGAGTAAGAGTAAAGTACGAAAACAAAGAAACTAGGAGAGAAAGAAAGATTGTAATAAGCCTTAGGAACTCAACGATTTGAATGTCCTGATTCTCAAATCGAGGTATGTTAAAGTCTTTGTGCTTTGTTTGCTTAATATGTCTTGAATATATATAATATATATGAGTGTGTCCTTACGTGATTTTTATTATCTTAGGAAAGTTTTGATCCATGAACATAATTGAGAGTTTTACATACTGTCGGCTTACATGTCTAGTAGTTGCATGAGTTTTCTTATATTTAGTAGGAGCAGATTATATGTTTCAAGTACTTGATATGCTTATAAGGATTAGAAGAAGTGTTAAGCATGTTAGATACAGTTAAAAGTTTAAATTCTTGAAGTTTTAATTTATATTCTTGAGTATAAGTTGATATGTGAATTTTGAATATCTTATTATGGATTAGGAGGAGTTTTCATGATTGTATGTTGGGGTTAGATTTACTTTGACATATGTTGGATACATATTAGTATTTGCACACAGAACTTTCGGCACTAGATTACTAGTCAAACCATATAAAGGTGGTGGTGTATCTATATTAGGGGTGGAATCATTTAGTATAGAAAAGTTTACGGTAGATTGGATTAGTACCTTGGAACTTTCGGCAATTCACATGTTGCGATAATTAAGAAAATAATTTTGGGGTGTTTATATGGTTTAAATCTGTAAAATTATTCGTGATTGATAGAATAAATAATATATAATACTTTTCGATATTAAGAGGTTTTTAGCATATGAAGAATGATACTATATAAATATTATTCTTCCCAATATAAAGGTTTTCGATAATTAGGGTTTGCGAATTCCGAGGCTTATGAGACTTAGTAAATATACTAATGTGAGACATTTACATGTCCAGAGGTTCGCCATTTAGACAATTTACCAGACCTCCTGACTGACTGTATTTGGAGGACAGGTAGGTGAAACTCACCTACGGCACGTAAACGCTATGTGATACTTATATGCTTATATGACTATGTGTTCATGCGATTATATGAATTTCATGAATTATGTGCTGTGAATTTCCTGATTATGTGACTTGGTGGATTATGTGCGTTACGTGTATCGGGTTTATTTCACGTCATATGTACCTTATTTATATCGTACATGCATGTCACGTCATATGTACATTACTTGCACTGCACGTGCATATCACATCAGGGGGAGGTCGAGCACCGTATAAAACGGTGATGTTTTATTATGTCGATGAGCGGGGTGTCGATGTGAGGGAAGTTGAGATGTGAGATGAGTTGGGCGGGAGACGGGCGTGAGCGACTCTTCTACTCAATATCTGAGGTGCAAACCGTTGAGGCGTGGAACCGTTGAGGCGGGAGATGGGGGTGAGTCACTCATCTACTCAGATACTGAGGTGCAAACCGTCCTAGGTAAGAGGTGAGTGAGATGGGAGACGGGCGTGAGCGACTCGTCTACTCAGGTGTGTGAGCGACATCTGAGGCGCAAACCATCTTGGAGAGTAGACGGCGGGAGACGGGCGTGAGCGACTCGTCTACTCAGGACCGGAGGTGCAAAACTGTTTAGGCGAGAAACCGTTGAGACGGCAGACGGGGGTGAGCCACTCGTCTACTCTGGTACTGAGGTGCAAACCGTCGGGGATTTGCGGGAGACGGGGGTGATCCACTCGTCTACTCGGGTGCGTGAGCGACACCTGAGGTGCAAACCGGAATCCTGTGAGATTAGGCGTGGGGTCTAGACGTGAGTTGAGACGTGATGAGTGGTGATAGAAAGGGGAGAGTCGAGTGTGCATGTCGTGAGGTGTATGGGATGGGATCGAGGGCACGTTGCATACATGCATAATCACCTACTGAGCGAGGAGCTCAAGGTTTACGTGTTGTAGGTACCGAGCCCGACGCTGGTGCGCATCGCGGCTGAGGCAGGCTGACGGCTGTGCTTCACAGACTTTTGAGGGCGAGGCTGTACATGGATGCGACCTGTGGAGCGACGTTAGGATTTTTAATATATTGATATTTTGGGGCTACGGCCCGTGTATATAAATATATTTTGTTTTAGAAAGGTTTTTATCAGACGGGTCTTCCGAGACTTACGTTGCGAAAATCCGCCACTAATTAGTATTAGAAAGTGAGGGTCGTTACAGGTGGTATCAGAGCTTAGGATATAGATTCTGTAGACTGCCCATGTACGGCCGCTCAAAAGCCTGTAGATCAGCCTTGCCAGTAAGTTTTACGGTACGATGTGATTATTTGTTTAAAATGATGTATTTGCTTACATGGTTATTTGTATATAATAGGAATAGCCATGCGTAGCTAAATTAGCTAGAGTGCGCAGCGGAAGTGTGATGGGAATATGAATTAGAATGTCCAGTTAACTGGTTTTAAAAATTTAGTCACACATTTAAATGTGTCACTGAAATAATAGAATTCGTTACCCCGAGTTTCACCGGTCGGCGAATTTCGGGGGCGAAATTCTTTTAAGGGGGGAGATTGTAATACCCGTAAGAATTTAATACGAGGTCCAACGAGTAATTAGTAGTGTAAGTATTTAAGTTAGAAATTTAGACAAAGTATTTGAGATTTTGGGCAAGAAATGTGAATTATAACTACGTGGGATTAATTTTAAAACCTAGGTAAAGGGGTTCAACGAAATTCATAGTATTAGTACAATTAAAACTTGGGCTACACTTGCATTTAGTATTAGTAAATTTCCTACACAAGCCCAACTACTCAAATAATGAGGATAGCTATTATCATTACTTAAGCTTGAGGGAATTTAACGCCATCCGCCAAACTTGTCCCATCATCTCAAAGTATTAATACTTATCTACTCTATATTTGATATCAAAGGCCATTTAGTCGAAACCCTTGCTTGAGTAAGAGTAAAGTACGAAAACAAAGAAACTAGGAGAGAAAGAAAGATTTTAATAAGCATTAGGAACTCAACGATTTGAAAGTCCTGATTCTCAAATCGAGGTATGTTAAAGTCTTCGTGCTTTGTTTGCTTAATATGTCTTCAATATATATATATATATATATATATATATATATATGAGTGTGTCCTACGTGATTTTTATTATCTTAGGAAAGTTTTGATCCATGAACATTGAGAGTTTTACATTCTGTCGGCTTACATGTCTAGTAGTTGCATGAGTTTTCTTATATTTAGTAGGAGCAGATTATATGTTTCAAGTACTTGATATGGTTATAAGGATTAGAAGAAGTCTTAAGCATGTTAGATACAGTTAAAAGTTTAACTTCTTGAAGTTTTAATTTATATCGTGAGTATAAGTTGATATGTGAATTTTGAATATCTTATTATGGATTAAGAGGAGTTTTCATGATTGTATGTTGGGGTTAGATTTACTTTGACATATGTTGGATACATATTAGTATTTGCGCACAGAACTTTCGGCACTAGATTATTAGACAAACCATATAAAGGTGGTGGTGTATCTATATTAGGGTTGGAATCATTTAGTATAGACAAGTTTACGGTAGATTAGATTAGTACCTTGGAACTTTCGGCAATTCACATGTTGCGATAATTAAGAAATAATTTTGGGGTGTTTATATGTTTAAATCTTTAAAATTATTCGTGATTGATAGAATAAATAATATATAATACTTTTCGATATTAAGAGGTTTTTAGCATAGGAAGAATGATACTATATAAATATTATTCTTCCCAATATAAAGGTTTTCGATAATTAGGGTTTGCGAATTCGGAGGCTTATGAGACTTAGTAAATACACTAATGTGAGACATTTACACGTGCAGAGGTTCGCCATTTAGAGAATTTACCAGATCTCCTGACTGACTGTATTTGGAGGACAGGTAGGTGAAACTCACCTACGGCACGTAAACGCTATGTGATACTTATATGCTTATATGACTATGTGTTCATGCGATTATATGAATTTCATGAATTATGTGACTGTGAATTTCCTGATTATGTGACTTGGTGAATTATGTGCGTTACGTGTATCGGGTTTATTGCACGTCATATGTACCTTATTTATATCGTACATGCATGTCACGTCATATGTACATTACTTGCACTGCACGTGCATATCACATCGAGCACCGTATAAAATGGTGATGTTTTATTATGTCGATGAGCGGGGTGTCGATGTGAGGGAGGTTGAGATGTGAGATGAGTTGGGCAGGAGACGGGCGTGAGCGACTCGTCTACTCAATATCTGAGGTGCAAACCGTTGAGGCGTGGAACCGTTGAGGCGGGAATGGGGGTGAGCCACTCATCTACTCAGATACTGAGGTGCAAACCGTCCTAGGTAAGAGGTGAGTGAGATGGGAGACGGGCGTGAGCGACTCGTCTACTCAGGTGTGTGAGCGACATCTGAGGCGCAAACCATCTTGGAGAGTAGACGGCGGGAGACGGGCGTGAGCGACTCATTTACTCAGGACCGGAGATGCAAAACTGTTTAGGCAGGAAACCGTTGAGACGGCAGACGGGGGTGAGCCACTCGTCTACTCTGGTACTGAGGTGCAAACCGTCGGGGATTTGCGGGAGACGGGGGTGATCCACTCGTCTACTCGGGTGCGTGAGCGACACACCTGAGATGCAAACCGGAATCCTGTAGGATTAGGCGTGGGGTCTAGACGTGAGTTGAGACGTGATGAGTGGTGATAGAAAGGGGAGAGTCGAGTGTGCATGTCGTGAGGTGTATGGGATGGGATCGAGGGCACGTTGCATATATGCATAATTCACCTACTGAGCGAGGAGCTCAGGGTTTACGTGCTGTAGGTACCGAGCCCGACGCTGTGCGTCGCGGCTGAGGCAGGCTGACGGCGGTGCTTCACGGACTTTTGAGGGCGAGGCTGTACATGGACGCGACCTGTGGAGCGACGTTAGGATTTTTAATTTGTTGATATTTTGGGGCTACGGCCCGTGTATATTATATTTTATTTTAGAAAGGTTTTTATCAGACGGGTCTTCCGCGACTTACGTTGCGAAAATCCGCCACTAATTAGTATTAGAAAGTGAGGGTCGTTACACTCATCGCCCTAGATTGCGCCTTCCAAGTGGTTTGAACCTACGGGTTAGCTTGAGCCAAACCGTCTCCTGTACATCGAACTCCACGGGTCGGTGGCCTCGATCGTAGTACTTCTTCATGCGCCGACTCGCTTTCTCCAAGGTATAGTGCGCCTCGTCCCAAAGGAGCTGTCGGTTGGGGCATTTGCCCTGGCCGCGCAAGGTCACGGCCTGCGGGGTCAAGGGCTGGAAGCCATACACGAGCTCGAATGGGCTCTTCGATGTGGCCGTGGAATTGTGCAAGTTGTAGCAGAATTGCGCGGACTCGAGGAGGCTTGTCCAGTTGCGCTAACTGGTCGAGACATAGTGCCGAAAGTATTCCTCGAGCAGCTGATTTGCGCGCTCTGATTGGCCGTCAGTTTGCGGGGATAGGTTGAGGAGAAGCGCATCTTGGTTCCAAGCATGCGGAAGAGCACGGTCCAGAAGCGGCTAGTGAACCTTGTGTCACGGTCACTTATAATTTCCTTAGGAATGCTGAAGTGTTTGACTACGTTGCGGAAGAATAGGTCGGCCGCCACATCCGTCGGGCATTCATAAGGTGCGGCCATGAAAACTGCCATTTTCGAAAATCTATCAATGACGACGAAAGTGGATGAGTTACCACGGGCAACTCAGGATCGACAGTGGTCGAAGTAGGGCCGCGGGATTGGTGCGCTCCGTCTTGTCCCTTTGGCATATGAGGCAAGTGCGGACGAAGGCCTCCACGTCATACGGCATGTGCCGGGGTGGCCGGCCTATTACATCTCGTGGTGTTCCTTGAGTAGCTCACGCATAAGCTTGCCGTCTGGGACGAAGTAGCGGCTATCGTGGGTCACAAGAAGGCCGCTCTCGAGCCAATACCTTGTCACGACTCCGGCCTCAACTTCTTTCTTAAGATTCTTGTAGGTGGCGTCGTGTTCGGCTTTGCGTCTGATGCGATCGGGAAGTTCCTTTCGGCATAGCTAGCGGCGGAGATCACGTTGAGGTGCGGCTGGCGACTAAGTGCGCCGGCAAGTTCGTTTTGGCGACCGGGTCGGGGAAACCACTCGAAGTTGAACTTGCCTAAGAACTCCAGCCGTCGGGCTTTCTTTGAGGAGAACGTCTTCTGCATTTTGAAATAAGTGTTCGCCATGTTGTCGGTGACACTGACGAACTTCGAGCCGAAGGTAGTGGCGCCAGGTGTCGAGGCATTGTATGACAGCGGTCATTTCCTTCTCATGGGTGGAGCACCTAGTCTCGGCCTCCTTAAGTTTGTGGCTCTCGTACGCGACCGAGTGCTTGTCCTGCACAATCACATCGCCAAGGGCCTTACCTGAGGCATCGGTGGTACCTTGAAGGGGCGCCCAAACTCGGGTATCTTGAGAACGGGCTCACTTTCCAAGGCCTACTTCAGCGCCTCGAATGCTTCCGTAGTCGGCTCGGTCCAAGGCAACTTGGAGTCTTTCTTGAGGAGGTTCGTGAGGGGTGCGGTGAGTCGTGAGAATGACTTGATGAAGCGCCAGTAGTAGTTGGCCACTCCAAGGAATGATCGAAGCTCCTTCACGTTCGTGGGTTGCAACCCAGTCGAGTATGACCCGCACCTTGGTCGATCCATCTTGATCTCGTTGTTCTCGATCACATGGCCGAGGAAAGTTATTCGGGTCCGGCCATGTTCGCACTTCTCCTTCTTGAGGAAGAGTCGGTTGGCCTGTAGTTTCTCGAAGACGAGCTTCAAGTGCCATACGTTGATAAGTTAGGATTTTACCAACATTTTAGACCCGAAAAATTTCCATAGTTATATGTCTAAATGTCAAGAAACATCCAGGGCCAAAACAACATCGGGAACGAACTTGGGCGAAAAAAAATCAGCCCAACTTTGTGAGCTAATGAAGCCAAGAAAAACAATAAAACAAGCCAAACAATTCAGGCCCATGAGCTAAATAGCAGCCCATTAAGCAGCCCAACCCACAATTAGATACAATATACATATATATACAAAGAGGGAGAGACTAAGACCGATCGAGCTGTAATTGAAGAAAAAGACCGAGACAGAAACCACAAACAAGGGAAGAAAAGAATAAATTTCTATACCGCTGAGCACACACGACAAGCAACAAGAGCAGACAAAAAGAGGAACCGGTTGAAATCCGAGCAACGCACGAAACAAAGAAAAGAAAAGATGGAGAAGATTGAGGATGTTTGGTCGCTCGTGTCCCACCAGCCTAATCTTGAGAGTTAGGGAAGCTTCGACGTCTAGTTTGGAGGCGGAGAGGTTGAGTTGTATTTGAGCATCCATCGAAGCACACATCCCACTAAGGCACTTTGTGAGGGCTTAAGTGAAGGTAGCAACTATGGGATGCTTCGATATCTTGGTGGTAAATAGAGAAGCAATCCATTCCTTCTAAGTCGGCTACCACATGTTCGACGAAAGTACTCTAGGGGTGTAATTTTTTCTATCTGTCATTTTACAGTTTCATTATGCTCATGCTTAAATCAGTGTTGCTTACGCTAATTAATATGTTAGCGTAGGTCGTTTTGTGGTTAAGGCCTTACAGGATTATGAACACGTATTAATGTTATCGTGTTTTATTTAATCGTATGGGTTATGTTATGTGTTCTTCCCTGATCTTAGTGCCTGTGTATGATTGATCGTCATATGCTTGTTTTGTTGATTGGTTTATGAGATCGAGAGGTGATTAGACCGGTTAGAATTAAAGTGTCGAACACCACGACATAAAATCGACCAGAGATGGAATCGTTTCGTCCGTGAGATTTCGAGACTTTAGGCGTCGAAAGCGCCTAAACTGGGGGAAATTCATAAAGCCGAATGCGTGCGGAGTAACTACAGTCATGGATAAAGTTGATTGGTTCACTCTCGCATAGGGTTGCTATACAGGCGAGAGCGGGTAGCACGTATGTTAGGAATTACCTTGACTTAATTCGTATTGATTAGATAAAGTCAATTGCATGAAGACGTAGGATTAATCCGTACCGAAATAGGTGCTTTAATCACGTTTGTCATCATTTGATAATCGTAATTGTTCTATAGTTGCTTATCTGTGTTTTCAATTCAAGAAAAAATATATATAATTATTTATATAAGTTAGAATCGTATCTTGAGAATTAATCGAGCTATCCTCGTGGATCGATACTCGGACTTGTCCGTTTTATACTACTTGCATGACCTAGTATACTTGTTAGTATTCGAACGTGTCAAGATGTTGGCGCCGTTGCTGGGGATAACTGTAATATTAATTTTAAATATATTCTCAATTTTATTTAAATATTTTTATTCTATTAGTTTTATTAGTATTTTCTACAAGAAAAACAGTTTAAAAATATATTACATAAAAAATATATTTTATCTTGATTATTATTATTATTTTTATTATCATTATTATTATTTTTCTTGTTCATTATCAGATCCTTCAAATATATATATATATATATATATTAAAATTGATTATTATCATTCATTTTCTTTAATTTTTCCGTCTTTGGCAGGATTCTACTTGGTTTATGACACGTAGCTCAAGTACCGGACCGATTTTATTCGACAGTGAAATACAAGCGATGTGCCGCCGTAACAACCGAGATCATAGACGAAGGATGGATAATCACGACCACGACAACCAGGAGGAGGTCCACGACCATGATGGACAACATAACCATGGGGCGGTTGCTCCTCGTCCCACGCTGCTTAGTCGTGCACTTCCGGGACTATTCGATGACAACGATCCTGTTGTCATTTCCGGAGGACAGAATAACCGTTTTGAGGTTAAACCGGTTACACTACAAATGGTGACTGGTTCGGTCCAATTCCATGGGCTGACTAATGAGGATGCAAACGCCCACCTTTTAAAATTTTCACAAATTTGCAAAACAATTAAATATCCTAGTGTTTCGGAAGTTATACGATTAACTTTTTCCCATTTTATTTGACAGGAAAGGCGTCAGAGTAGTTCTCATCACTTCGACACGCCTCTATCACTAGTTGGGAGGAACGGACGGAGTGCTTTCTAGGAATGTACAACCCTTTAACGAGAACTAGCGAGATCAGAAGCCAATTGGTAAATTTTAAGCAGGAAGGTGGTGAGACCCTGAGAGATGCATGGCATAGATATAAGAGTCTTCTCAGGCGATGCCCGAACCATAGTATACCCTTGAGCGTTCAGATGCATGTATTTTTTTCCTGGGACTTAGTACACAAAATAAGAGAATTGTCGATGGAGGGTGTACACGGAATTCATGGAGCTAGCCGACGAAGATGCACTCCAAGCCATCGAGCGTATCGCAGCTTATCCCGCAAGGTATACTGAACAAGACTTAGACCGACGAGCGGTTGGAGTACACGAGATAAGTAGTTCTATAAAGGCTCAATTTGAAGCTAAACATGGGAGGTTAGACGAGACGCAAGGCAAGGATCCCGAAACAGTAAACCACATTCATAATACGCAGAGAAATGCATACTCAAACACGTACGATTCAAGCTGAAAGAAACATCCGAATTTGTCGTACGGAAATTCCCACTACCTAAAGCCTCATGAAGCTCAGAATCAACAGAATGCACCTCCACTACCAAAATAGAAAGCCGACTGGGAGCTAGTGATAAACGTATAGTAGTACGTTTAAGGTAGCGATTATTTGGGATATAATAGAGTAATCTTCATTGTTTCTTGCATTTATATGCTCTATTTACACTTTTTTGCACATTGTAGGACCTTAGGACGGCTTTCGAGCGAAAATGAGCGAGAACGAAGCAAAACGGAGCAAGTATAAAGATATTATGGATGTGTCACGGCCATGACACCTCAGGCAGGAACCCGTGAAAGTGGGTAGAAAGGTAAGCCATACGTTGAAGACAAGTGTCACGGTCATGACTCCTATTGGTCTAGGCCGTGACAACGGGCAGTGAGCGATGAATCTATACGGAAGAACGTCACGACCGTGTATGATAATGCACCAGGCCGTGAAACACGGCGGAGAGTCGAAGTTCAGACAGTCACGGCCGTGAAGCCTATTGCACTTAGCCGTGACACATGGCAGAGAGCGCGCGAAGTAAAGTTATGATGGTCACGGCCGTGAAGGCCCATGTCCGAGGCCGTGAAGCTAGCGAATTTCAGTAAGCTCGATTTCGATTCAAAAAGGGGGGATCCTATCATATCATAACCCTAAGCACAGAAAGACAGAGAGGAGATGCCAAGAACGGAGAATTCCACTCGAGAACCGCAAGAGATGGATCAACGATGAACTCATGCCGAATTGAACAGAAGAACGAAGATTCATCCACGCTACTATCCCAGATCCATCAGTATATCAAGGTCATGAGTCTTTCATCCTTGTACCTTAATTCTTTCGTTGTTTCCCTTTCAATTATGAGTAGCTAATTCCCTTATGTGTTTCTGAGTAGATGAACGCTAGGTTAATTCATATTTAAGACATATGTTTATCGTGACTTGTGTGTTTTGACTATTTATCGATCTATGAAGTGTTTCTTTGCTTTAATGTGTTAAGGTGAATGTGTGGAAAATAGTTTAGGGTGACAGCTAAACAACGATTAGGCCGTTCGTAGATGATAGGATTCGAGTATAGGGTGAAAGCAAATACTCGATCTTCGCCGTTAGTAATTACTGACTCTTAGATCCCCGCGAGCATTTAGGGCGACAACAAATTCGTGAGTGGGTAGGAAATTACTGCGATTTAGTCTTAATCACGTAGGAACGATACTTTATTGTCTTAGTCGATAGTACCTAGCGGGATTCGAATCACGAGCACATCTTTATCATCTGAAAGTACTCTTATTAGTTTAGGCGTATCCTCTGAGTCTCTCATTGATGTAGGATTGATCTGTTAGGATAATCCGTAAAATAATCTGCGCACTTTATTTAGGCTAGATATCAAGTCGATAGGTTATTACTAGTAATCACTTTATTCCTCGTGTTCGATACTCGTTTACTCACTTTACTGCACTACAAACGATAGGTCCACTGCCTATCGCACGTCGGTGATAGTAATTAAGTATTCGTTTTATTTATCACTTGTCGCACCTGCACATTATATTAGCACACCATGTGTCGATCAAGTTTTTGGCGCCGTTGCCGGGGAGTAGATTGATATTAGGAACACTGTAGTTCGATACTTTAGCCATTTTTATTTGACGTTTTCTTTGCTCTTTACTATTTGCGATTATTTGTTCTTTTAGTCATTATTATTTTCGTTGTTTCTTTTACGTGTCGATTTGTTATTCGCTAATTTTTATTTTCGTTTATTGAAGGTACAATTCAACGGCGAATGACCCGAAGCCATCCATCGGGCCCCATATTGATGCAGACCCAGATTTCGAACATAAGTTGTGAAGGCAACTCAGGTACGACACCGAAGGAGCGACGACCAGCTCTTAGGAACCGTTAGTTAATTACTTAGAGGACAGCTCTCAGGAATCATCCCAAAACGCTCGCGTAGACGCTGCCGTAGATAGCCCAGATACAGAAGTAGATAGGCGGACCATAGAGTGCACGTCCATAACGTCCCAGAGGAGGCAGTCACTATAAGATCTGCTCAAGAATGCCGCACTAGGCGGTACATAATCGGCGATCGTTATTTCACCGATCGAGAATGATAACTTCGAGCTGAAGCACTCTTGGCTTCAGATGATTTTCCAGACGGCCCAGTTTGAGGAAAATCAAACATTTTCCAGACGGCCCTACTCACATCTGAAGGCCTTTCTGACGGTGACTGACACCATCAAGATCAACGGTGTCAATGGCGATGCAATTAAATTGATGTTGTTCCCATTCTCACTCAAGTTCAGGGTGAAGGACTGGTTGGAGATGTTGTCGCCCAGATCAATCACTACTTGGGAAGAGATGCGAGCCGCCTTCATTGGTCATTACTTCCCACTGTCAAAGGCTATATGATTGAAGATGGAGATCTCCCTTTCCACCAGAAGGATTCAGAAAACCTCTATGAGGTATGGGAACGATACAAGGCGCTGCGTGTCCGCAACACGGGATGTCGAAGGCAGCCCAGATCAATCGATTCAACGAGGGGCTCAATGATCAAACTGTTCGTATATTGGACGGGGCCACAAGAGGAGGGCTCGTGAAGCTCAGTGCGACCGATGCTCAGAATTTGATAGAGGATACTCGAGGAACAGTTTCATGAGGGGTAATACGAGGATGAAGATGCCAGGCGTGTTCGGAGTGAGCGAGGAGAAGATCACTAATGCCAGATTCGAGGCGCTCCAACAACAAATCGCGGCGACGAACTCTCAATTGCAAATGGTAATTGGCGCACTACTCCCAAAATTCGAGCAGACTCAGCCCGTGAACGTCGTGACGACCACTGCGCCGACGCAGCATATGCCATACATACCGCTGTGTGGAATTTGTGGCGCAGCCCACGAGACCTCAGAATGCCAACTTGGGCAGCCGCTGGAGCACGTAGATTACATGGGCAATTACCAAGGTGGCCAGCGGAGTTTCCAACCTCGAGCGTACTCAAATTTGGCATATGGGAATCCAAACCACCAGCAAGGACCCCCATGATTTCAGCCTAGACCATCTGGTTTGCAAAGCGGGGTGCCACGATACTATCAGAACGCTCCCACAGAAGGATCTGACGATATGAAGGAGATGAAGGACATGATGAAGATGCTCCGCATAAATTTCAGCAAAACCATCGCGGCCAACGAGAGTCGAATGACAAAGATGGAGGAGTACATGGAAGCGAACGACGTACGTGCCCAGAACACAGACGCCCCAGAACATGGAGGAGTACATGGAAGCTGGAGCACAGGTGGGTCAGATGGCGAACAATTGGCGGGCGTACTCAGGGATCACTTCCAAGCTATACCGAGCCGAACCCAAAAGAGTATTGCAAGGCGGTGACCCTGAGGAACGGACGAAAATTGCAGGAGGTGCCCACAAAAAAAGCCAAATGCAAAGGCTGATTTTGAGGTCCATGACGAGCCAGAGGTAGAGGAAATCGAAGGCGACGATATCGAGAAGGCCGAAGCAGAGAAGGAGAAGGTCGAGCCCGAAAAGGAAAAGACGAAGAAGATCGAGCGGCCACCGGTGAAGCCATACCAGCCGAAGATTCCTTACCCAATTCGATTGAAGAAGGACAAAGACGAGGTGCAGTTTGGTAAATTTATGAGTATGTGTAAGGAACTGCATGTTAACTTACATTTGTTGAAGCTATTATGCAGATGCCGAGCTTCGCCAAATTCCTTAAGGACCTGCTGACGAACAGAAGTGAGCTCGAACACGTTTCACAGTATGCCTGTCAGGAGAGTGTTCGACGATACTCCAAAGCAAGATCCCGAAGAAGCTTAAGAACCCAGGGAGTTTTACTATTCCCTGTCTTATAGGCGATTTAGTTTGAGCGTGCTTTAGCTGATCTTGGTGCTAGCATAACTTTAATGCCATATTCCATGTTTAAGCGCTTAGGATTAGGTGAACCACAACCCAATAGGATGAGCCTACAGTTAGCTAATAGATCGTTAAAGTACCCTCGAGGTGTTATCGAGGATGTCCTAGTCAAGGTCGATAAATTTGTGATCCCTGCTGATTTTATTATTTTAGATATGAAGGAAGATGAAAATGTTCCCTTGATTATAGGTAGACCGTTCTTAGCTACGGGAGAGATGATGATAGACATAGGAATTGGACACTAACTTTTACTGTAGATGGAGAAGAAGATACATTTAATATGGCCGACTATATGAAAACGAGTAACGAGGAAGATGATAATGTTATTTTTTAGACGTCTTTGAGCACGATTTCCTTTTTTCTGTGCAGGGTCTGTCACAGGTCGGCGAGCAGGATACGCACACGAATATGGCTATCGATGAGTGTGGGGAGGAGAACGAGAGCCCATCATAGCCATCAACGAGAGCAGCGAAGAGGGCAAGGAAAAGGGCTCGGTCGATGAGCCACCGGTCCTAGAATTGAAGCCGCTGTCCGACCAACGCGAGTGCGCATTTCTCAGCAGCAACGGAGGGCTACCAGTCATCATCTCATCAAGCCTTGATGACGGACAGAAGGGCAAGCTCCTGACCATTTTGAGAGCGCACAAGAAGGCCTTAGCGTGGAAGATATCCGACATCAGGGGCATTAACCCGAGCTACTGTATGCACAAGATCCTCAAGGAGGACAACTTCAAACCGGTAGCTCAACGTCAAAGGCGACTCAATCCCAACATGAAGGTCGTTGTGAAGAAGGAGGTGATCAAGCTATTATACGCAGGGGTGATCTACCCCATTTCAGACAGTGCGTGGGCCAGTCCTGTTCAAGTGGTCCCAAAGAAGGGAGGCATGCCGGTCGTCACCAACCACAAGAACGAACTAATTCCGACAAGGATCGTGACTGGGTGGCGCGTCTGCATCGACTACAGGAAGTTGAACGATGCCACTAGAAAAGATTATTTCCCTTTACAATTCATTGATCAGATGTTAGAAAAATTATCCGATCACTCATTTTATTGCTTTCTTGATGGCTTGTCAGGTTATATGCAGATTCCCATAGCACCCGAGGACCAGGAGAAGACCACATTCCCACCTGTTCGGGACGTTCGCGTACCGAAGGATGCCATTCGGTCTTTGCAATGCCCCAGCCACCTTTCAGCGATGCATGATGGCCATATTCGACGAGCTGGTAGGTGAGGTAATGGAGGTATTTATGGATGACTTTTCTATGTTTGGGTCATTGTTCGATGTATGTTTGTCGAATTTGAGGCTCGTACTCGCACGATGCGAGGAAACGAATTTGGCACTTAATTGGGGAAAGTGCCATTTCATGGTTCGAGAGGGCATAGTTCTAGGCCATAAGATTTCCTCTAAATGAATCGAAGTGGACCGAGCTAAGTTAGAGACGATAGAAAAGTTGCCCATTCCCTCGAACGTGAAATCAATTAGGAGTTTTCTAGGAGATGTTGGATTTAATCGTAGGATTATCAAGGATTTTTCTAAGATTGCATGACCCTGTCTAGACTACTAGAAAAAGATGCTCCATTTGACTTTAATGTTGAGTGCTTTCATGCATTTAACTTGCTTAAGGAGCGATTTATCGCAGCACCTATTATGGTAGCCCCCGACTGGGGGCTGCCCTTTGAACTAATGTGCGATGTTAATGATTATACAGTTGGAGTCGTACTAGGGCAGCGCAAGGACAACCGTTTTAGGCCAATCTACTATGCAAGTAAGACGCTAGATGCGCCCAGACCAACTACACGACCACTGAAAATGAGCTGTTAGCCGTCATGTTCACCTTTGACAAATCTGTTCATATCTTATCCTATCTAAGGTTATTATGTTTACTGACCACTCTGCTCTTAAGTACTTGTTAGCAAAACCGGATGCGAAGCCCCGGCTGATCAGGTGGATCCTACTACTTTAAGAGTTCGACATAGAGATCCGAGACAAGAAGGGTGCAGAAAAATTTGGCTGCGGATCACCTCGCTCGACTAGAGGAGTTCGAGATATACCACAAGGAGCGGAAGGGCTATACAAGAAAGATTTCCAGACGATCACCTGTACTTGATACAAGTGGTAGGTAACGATACCTCATGGTTTGCAGCTTATGCTAACCATCTTGTTGCGGGGGTCCTACCAAAGGAGTACACAAGTCAGTAAAAGAAAAAATTCTTTTCTGACCCGAAGTACTACTTTTGGGAAGATCCATATCTTTCAGGTGATGTGCGGACCAGGTGATACGTCGATGCGTCTCCTTCCCAGAAACGACATAGATTCTTAGGCACTGCCATAACGAACCGACCGGAGGACACTATGCAGCCAACCGAACTGCTCAAAAGGTGCTGGAGAGCGGATTCTACTGGCCCACGATTTTGAAGGACGCCCAAAGGTACGTTGACACTTGTGATCAGTGTCAACGCACAGGTAATCTCTCAAAAAGCGACGAAGTGCCCCAGATATTTTAATTTGTGAGATTTTTGATGTATGAGGTATAGATTGCATGGGTCTATTTCCTAGCTCATATAATAACAAGTACATCCTAGTCGCTGTAGATTACATGTCCAAGTGGGCCGAGACGCAAGCCTTGCCCAGGAATGATGCTAGGGTAGTCGTTAGATTTTTACGAGCATTATTTTCACGATTTGGGGCACCTAGATGCATCATTAGCGATAGAGGCGCTCATTTTTGTAACACCCAGATTGCACGTAGATTAGAGCGTTACGGTGTTAGACACATGCTATCCACCCCTTACCACCCCCAAGCTAGCGGTCAGGTCGAAGTAGTGAACCATGAGTTGAAACGCATGCACTTTGGGCATATATGACTGCATATAAGACACCCATTGGCACTACACCGTACAGATTAGTCTATGAAAAGGCGTGCCACCTACTCATAGAAATCGAGCACAAGGCTTATTGAGCGATCAAGTCATTGAGTCCTGATTTAGGAGACGCCAGGGGAAAGCGGCAACTCCAACTCAACGAGTTAGATGAGTGGTGTTTATCGGCTTACGATAACGCTCGAATGCATAAGGAACGCTCAAAGCTTATCATGACAATAAAATAAGGCAAAGGCGGGAGTTTCAGGAGGGACCGAGTCCTCTTCCTTAACTCTCGACTTAGGCTTTTCCCGGCAAACTTAGATCACGTTGGTCGGGACCGTTCACTGTTACTCGTGTTTTCCCTTACGGTACTGTTGAGATTTCAGGAATGGAACAGGGTACTTTCAAAGTGAACGACCACAGGTTGAAGCAGTATCATGGATGTGAGGGAGATATGAGCGAAAAAGAGGTGCTCTACTTGGATTTCCAGCCATCCTGAGTGACAAAAGGTAGTCCAGCTAAAGACGGTAAATAAAGCGCTTCTTGGGAGGCAACCCATGTATTTTCGTTTATATTTTAGACATTAGAGTACTTGAAAAAAAACTAGGGGATTCATGACCTGTGTCATACATGTCATGGCCATGACACATCGAACTACCTCGATGTGCTTTGTCACGGCCAGAAGGTTGATCTAGGTAGTACCTACTGTCCCTTGTCATGGCCAGAAGCTTAAGGTTCACGGCCGTGATTGTCACGAAATTAAAAAAAAATTATTAATTCGAACCTGTCACGACCTGCGACTATGACGCACGGCCGTGACATTCTCGTTTTTGCCTTTCTGCCCCTCGTCACGGCCTGGGAACACAAGTGTCACGGCCGTGACTGCTGCGAAAACCCAAATAAAATCATATCATTCCCAAACATCAACCCCAAATCCCTTTCTCCCTTCTCGTCTCCTTCACGCCGAACTCAAAAACCACCACCACCCAATCTTATTTCACCACCCCGACCACCACCAAACATCGCCGCGGGCCTCCACCTTCACTACTCCGGAGAACACACAAAATCCCAAACACCCATTAAACCTCCCATCTCAATGTATCGAGGTATGAAATTTCTTCTCTTTTCTAATCACATACGAATTTGGAGGATGATTGGGTCGAAATCCTAGTTGTTTCTTGCTTTCTCATGGGTAGTTATATGCTTTGCACATTGTGTGTTTGTTCAATTTGTTAATTTCATCCATGAATTTTGATGATAAACCCTAATTTCGAAATTAGGGATTTCCGTATTGTGTCTAACTTGGTGCTTTTCTTGCTCTTTTATGGTTATATACATGCTAATAACACCTTGGTATGCTTAATTTGTTGATTCTGGATTTTGAATTTCGAAAGTAAAACCCTACTTTCGAAATTGGGGATTTTTGGCAATTTTCGGCGAAAATGTTTGCTTCCAAGGGTCTATTTAGCCTTGATTTATGATATGAAGTCCATGGAAATGTTGGGTTGGTCGATTATCTCGTTTGAAATGCATATTTTGGCTTGCACGTTGCATGTTCGGTAAAACGCCACATTGTGTTTGACATGTGCTATTGATGCGTAAAATGGCTTTTGTCGCTATTTTGGTAGAGTCGGGCTGCTTGAATTTAATTGTTATATTTCACGACCTCACATGCATTTTCTAGGTACTATAGGTCGAAGCCGCTCCACCGCTCAGCGTGACCCAGCCTCACGCTCGTCGGTTCGTCAAAGGCGACGGGGGACCATGCGGATACTCGTAGCTGCTATGCAGTAATTCACTGACGAGGCCCAGATGGCACGATACAACAGGCTGAAGGCGATGGAGTTCATCCCCATGGACTAGATCACGACACACTGGCGAAGCACCACATCGACCAGCAAGCCGCCAATACCTGTCGCGCAGTGGATGGGCCACCTTCTTTCACATAGATGAACCAGCGTACAAGGAGCTAACGTTGGAGTTCCTAGTGACATTCTCCCATGAGGTATACGGCATCAACAAAATCAAATTCCTGGCATTCATCATGGATCTACGGTGTATGTCGACGATTTTTGCCGAGCCCTTGGAGTGCCAGTACCATATTTTGGGCCCGACGCTCCATTTCCAGACAAGCACTACAAGGATTACCTCCAGTGCTCGGGGGTTAGACTTGCTTGCTGGGCCAAGATCGCATGCCCAGGCGAGCCAGAATTCAGCGTAAAGACCTCGAAGGCATCTTCGCTCAGGAGCCCAGGCCTGCGCTACATCCACTGACTCATGATGACGTCGCTTACACTGAAAGGCGACTCGCACGGAGCAATAGGGCTCCGTGACCTATTCTATTTAGCCAATATGCAGCGAGGCGAAGAAGTCCACTTGGGTATGGCGCTCGCCCATGCATTCAGCGCCCAGGCAAAAACCCGGAGCCGTGGGAAGATCGTTGTGGGGGCTTTAGTCATGAAGGTCATCCAGGGCCTACATTATTGGCCGGAAAACCCACCTGAGATGGAGGTCGTCGGCGGGCTCAACCCACTGAACGAGGAGATGCTCATCAAGATGAAGATGCTCGTGAAGGCGCCTGATAAACGCATTTTTCTTACGTTTATATATGTTAAATTTAAGTCGTTTTCATGATAAGTAAGGTCGTTTTGATCACTTGAGCGCTATATTTTGATTTCACAACAAAATCAAACGTTTTACGGCAGTTTTGCGACAGTTTAGTATTTCTCAATGATCATGGGGTAAACGATGTCCGATGGACCTGACATTTTGATCATAGATAGAGAACTTGCTAATACGGATTCTGACCAAAGGGATTTTCAATCCCATGTCTAAATTGAGAGATATGAATTTCTGAACGTGCTGCTATTTTGCAGGAAAAGGAGTCACGGCCATGAAGCCCATGCACGAGGCCGTGAACAGCACCAGAGAGCCATTTTCTAGCCCGATTCCATCACGGCCGTGACCATGAACCAACCAGGCCGTGAAGGACACTTCATGGCCGTGAACGTTAAGACCCCAAGCCGTGAAGGCGGGCAGAGACCTATTTTCTTTAGTACCAATCTTGTCACGGCCGTGAAGAGTAGTACATGAGGCCGTGAACGTCTTTGTGGCAGCATTAAAAGTCAAGCACAAGATAAGAAACGATGTTAACTTATTTGGAACGAAACTTGTATCAAAGTAGGAGCAAAGATCACGCTTGGAACAAGTTTTCTGTATAAGACAATATCATGGCTGCTCAAGATGGATTTTGGCTGCTCAAATCAATGGGGATAAGATTCTTTTCATTTTGCAAGGCGCAATAAAGATAACGAAGGAGGAAGAAACGAGATCTATATAAAGAGCCATTGTAATGAGAAGAAGGAGGAGAAGAAGGTACGTGAAAGATACTTTATTAAGCTCATGTACATACACATACACGTTGCCTTTCAAAACCCAAGAACACTTAAGAAGTTCGCTCACCACGTGTTCGATAAAAGTACTCAGTGAAGAACGAGACTAACTTCGAAATCGAATTCAGGGAAGTATTTATGATGTATTCGATGTTAGTTACGTACTTTGTTGTGATCATGATGAGTAGCTAAAAATATTTTGTATTTGAGATGAGATGAACCCTAGCGCGATCGACCGTATGTTTACGTGTATTTGATGTTTTGCTATATTTATGACTCGTTTATAAAGCATATGATTTTGATTATGTCTGTGCGTTTAAGATAACGTAGTCCGGGAAATCGTACGCTACGCTCGAGAGAGGGGCGGACGATTAAACCACTCGTAAACGAGCGGAATTAACTCATCGCTATAGATAGGTTGAACTACCCGGTCGGATTAGAGTCAAATCTAATAGCAGGATTCACCGTGTTTTAATGCAATCTTCGGTTATGTAGTTAGGAAAGCTTTCCCGGCTATTTAATTCGTTGATTAGTTGTTTGCGATCATTTTATGATAAGGCGCAGTTTCGTCAGCGCCCGAACAAGGTGTATGTGTGGCGTTAATTCCCGCCTATCTGATACGTGTTGAAACTATTTCTGGTTCTTTAGTGTGGAAATGATGAGGGCATTAGGAAATAAGTCCATGGCTAAATTTTCCTACCACGACTAATCCTCGTAGTTAGCCACTTTGAGCCTGTACCTATTCGTTCTTACCTCGTATGTTATAGAATGCCGCTAACCCGAATAAGCCTCCAGAGATCATCTAAACCTGAGTTGGTTATTAGAATAGAGCAGAAGCCGAACTTGAGGGTTACTGCTATGTCTGATTTAATGTTCTTCTACATTATTCGGTGAAATGATTCTATCCTACTTGACTGTTTTTTGAAATGACCCGACCCTTGTATAAGCCTAACCATAGACCTTTTGCAAGATATATGTTTTGGTAATAAGTATCCCTGGGTGCACGGCATTTACTGTGACGATGTATTCTTTGCCAGAAAAGACAAACCTTGATGTTTAGAGAATAAGGGCACTGTGCAAAATTAGAGTGTAGCTAAGGTGAAAGGGCAGAAAAGTGAAAGGTAACTGAGTTGAGAGGGTCGGGCAGAAAAGTCTAGGATTTCAGAGTGAGAATGTTGAGTCTTATGTTGGGGCATGTGACTGTTAGTTTGACCATGCTATATTCATTAATTTTTCGCTTATGTGTCTTAGCTACGTGTGTCAGTGTCTATGCTTGTTACATCAGTAGTATTTGACCCGTATCGACCCGAAAAGACCCCAGATTTACGCTTGCCACCTTAAGTAGAAGATATGCGATTAGCATGCAAGTCTATGGTAGGGGTTGGATTGGCGCACGATTTGAGTGATTCACTGATATACTAGCCTATACACTGAGTGATTTGAGCGATTCCATGTGAGGTATGGGGCTCGATTAGCAGTGCTAAGGAAGTTCAGGTTGATCGGTGCCGGTCATTAGTGTATGATTGTTTGCTTGATTCCATTTTGTGCTTTCTATCTATGATGATAAGTTGCGAACAATTGTGCCGTTATCCTGATTTGATGCTTTTTCTGACTTTTAATTTACTTGAGGATAAGCAAATGCTCAAGTGCGGGGAGGTTTGATTAACGTAGAGTAGTACGTTTATTGTAGCAATTATTTAGAATATAATAGAGTAATCTTCATTGTTTCTTGCATTTATATGCTCTATGTACACTTATTTGCACATTGTAGGACCTGAGGACAGCTTTCGAGCGAAAAGGAGCGAGAACGAAGCAAAACAGAGCAAGTATGAAGATATTAGGAATGTGTCACGGCCGTGACACCTCAGGCACGAAGCCGCGAAAGTGGGCAGAAAGGTAAGCTAAGCATTGAAGGCAAGTGTAACGGCCGTGACTGCAATGTCTAGGCTGTGACGACGGGCAGTGGGCGAAGTCCATAAAGAAGAACGTCACAACCGTGAGTGATAATGCACCAGGCTGTGAAACACGGCAGAGAGACGAAGATCAGACAGTCACGGCTGTGAAGCCTATTGCACTTGGTCGTGACACATGGCAGAGAGCACGCGAAGTAAAGTTATGATGGTCACGGCCGTGAAGGCCCATTCCTAGGCCATGAAGCTAGGGAATTTCAGTATAAAAGCCCGATTTCGATTCAAAAAGGGGGGATCCGATCATATCATAACCCTAACCACAGAAAGACAGAGAGGAGAAGTCAAGAACGGAGAATCCACTCGAGATGCACAAGAGATGGATCAATGACGAAACGCCAAATTGAACGAAGAGTGTAGATTCATCCACGCATCCATCAGTGCATAAAGATCATGAGTCTTTCATCCTTGTTCCTTAATTCTTTCGTTGTTTCTCTTTCAATTATGAGTAGCTATTTCCCTTATGTGTTTGGGAGTAGATGAACGCTAGGTTAATTCGTATTTAAGACATATATTTATCGTGACTCGTGTGTTTTGACTTTATCGATCTATGAATGTGTGTATTTGCTTTAATATGTCTATGTGTTAAAGTGAATGTGTGGAAAATCATTTAGGGCGACAGCTAAACAACGATTAGGCCGTTCGTAGATGATAGGATTCGAGTATAGGGCGAAAGCAAATACTTGATCTTCGCCGTTAGTAATTATTGAATCTTTTATCCTGGCGAGCGTTTAGGGCGAAAGCAAATTCGTGAGTGGGTAGGGAATTACTGTGAGTCAGTCTTAATCGCGTATGAACAATATTTTATTGTCTTAGTCGATAGTACCTAGCGGGATTTGAATCCCGAGCACATCTTTATCATCTGAAAGTACTCTTATCAGTTTAGGCGTATTCTCCGAGTCTCTCGTTGATTTTGGATGATTGATCTATTAGGATAATTCATAAAACAATATGCAAATTTAGGCTAGATATCGAGTCGATAGATTATTACTAGTAATCAGTTTATTCCTCGTGTTCGATACTCGTTTACTCACTTAACTGCACTACAAATGATAGGTCCACTGCATATATCGCAGGTCGGTGATAGTAATCAAATATTCATTATATTAATCACTTGTCGCACCTGCACATTATATTAGTTCACCACGTGTCGATCAGCTAGCGTTCGAGAAGATGACTCACTACCAAAACGACCAAAATCGCAAGAAGGATGAGATGCTCGACAAGTTAGAGAATACATTGCAAAGTTTGGCAAGCTCGATGAATCATTTGATGAGCTCTTTGTCCGAACGCAAGCAGGGAACACTCCCGACCGATACAGACAAGAATCCTCGAGATAGTACGCCAAAGCCATTCAGCTAAGAAATGAAAAAACGCTCGAGCCAGCTCCGGAAAAGAAGAAGGCGACAACGGAGATCGGACCAGAAAAGGCCGATCAGAACAAAGCCGCGACCAAGGACGAGAACATTCACGCCCATGAGGGAAAGCAAAAGGCGAAGAATGTATCGGACAACTCACTAACGGAAAAGAAGGCTGAACCGCTGCCTCCTATCAAGATCCGACCTCCATTTCCCACAGCGCTACTAAGGGGAAAACAAGATAAACATTTCGAACGTTTTATTGACATATTTAGAAACTTGAGATTAATATCCCTTTTTGTGAAGCACTTTTGCAAATTTCGAAGTACGCGAAGTTCATGAAGGAAATATTATCGAATCGAAATAAATTGGAAGAACACGGTATGATAGCGCTTAATGAAGAATGCTCGACTGTACTATAAAGGAAGTTACTGCCAAGGATTAAAGACAGAAGGAGCTTCTCTATCCCTTGTTCAATAGGCTCACGTTCTTTTACCAATGTTTTATGTAACTTGGGTGCGAGTATTAATCAATTTCCATTTTCACTTCTTAGGAAACTTGTTGTTGGCGAGCCAAACCCACATCTACAATCCTTCAGTTAGCGGGCAGATCACATACCCACGAGGGATAATAGTGTGCTAGTTAAGGTGGGGGAACACTGCTTTCCGGCAGACTTCGTAGTGCTGGATATGGAAGAAACACTGACATGCCATTAATACTAGGAAGACCATTTTTAAATGCGGCGAGAGTTCTTATTGATGTCGGTAATGGTAAACTTATCCTACAGGTAGCGGACGATAATGTAGAATTTGATGTTCACAAAGCGATGGAACACCCCACGGATGATAATTCGTGTTCCTTTATCGATAATATTGACAAATGCGCTTTTGAGTATTACAAAGTCTTCCGGAACAAGGATGAGTTGGACGCATGTCTAACTGGAGAGGAATTTGAGAATCCGGACGACTTAGCATTTATCGTGCCAAGTCTAGAAGCAAATCCACCTCACAAGAGGACGGCCAAACAGAAAATTGAGCCGCTCGATCGACCATCGGAACCGCAGCCACGACCCTCAATCGAAGACCCTCCAATTTTTCATCTTAAGCACTTACCTAATCATTTAAAATATGTTTTATCTTGGTGCATCTGATACTTTACCAGTGATTATTTCTTCTTGTTTGACAGATACTATGGAAGAAAAGCTTTTACGAGTGCTAAGAAAATAAACGAGCTTTTGCATGGAAAGTGGCGGACATAAGAGGAGTTAGTCGAACCATTTGCGTACACAAAATTTTGATAGAGGACGCATACAAACCAGTTGTATAACCGCGGAGAAGTTTAAACCCAATGATGTAAGAAGTGGTGAAAAAGAGGTAATCAAGCTTTTGGACGCATGTATAATCTATCCTATCTCCGATAGTGCATGGATAAGTCCAACACTGGTAGTTCCTAAAAAGGGAGGCATTACTGTAGTTAAAAATGCTTCTAACGAGTTAATTCCCACTAGGACAGTTACGGCTGGCGAGTGTGCATAGACTACAGAAAATTAAATAACGTAACTCTTAAGGATCACTCCCACTACCCTTTATTGATCAAATGTTAGAAAGGTTAGCTGGACATGAGTTTTATTGCTTTCCAGATGGCTACTCAGGATATAATCAAACATCGATAGCACTAGAGGTCAAGAAAAGACTACTTTTACTTGTCCTTACGGAACTTTTGCATATAGATGTATGCCATTTGGATTATGTAATGCACCAGTTACATTTCAAATATGCATGTTAGCTATCTTCCACGATGTAGTAGAAAATGTGAAGATTTTCATGGATGATTTTTCTGTGTTTGGTTCCTCATTTGATGCATACTTCGATAATTTAGCTTTTGTTCTGAAATGATGTGAGGAGACTAACCTTGTCTTGAATTGGGAGAAATGTCATTTTATGGTGCAAGAGGAGATAGTTCTTGGTCACAAGATATCTCACAAAGGAATCAAGGTGGATCGAGCAAAAATCGACGCAATTGATCAACACCACCACCCAAGTCGGTAAAGGCGGTTCAGAGCTTTCTCGGCGACTCAGGATTTTACCGACGCTTCATAAAAGATTTTCGGAAAGATAGCAAAGCCTTTATCTAATTTATTGGTTACAAATGTTGTTTTTAATTTTACTGATGAATGTTTACAGGCCTTTCGAATTTTGAAGGAGAAACTCACCACTGCCCGGTGATAGTCGCATCAGATTGGAAGCTTTCATTTATACTGATGTGTGACGCTAGCGACGGTGCAATTGGTGCTGTAATGGGACAACACAAAGATAAGATATTCTAGACCATATATTACGCTAGTAAGACTCTCGACGACGCACAGAGAAATTATGCTACCACTGAGAAAGAGTTATTAGCTGTGGTATTTGCGGTAGACAAATTTCATTCTTATGTTGTCTTAAATAAGTAATCATATATACTGATCATGCTGCATTGCGACACTTATTTGCTAAGAAAGATGCTAAGCCTAGGTTGATTCGTTGGATTTCACTGCTTCAAGAATATGACTTAGAAATTCGTGATAAGAAAGGTGTCGAGAATGTGATAGCTGATCACTTATCTAGGCTAGACAATTCACATGAGCTTGATAAGAACGTACCGATTGATGAATGCTTTCCTTATGAACAATTACATGCTTTACTTAATACAATGTTGGGTTGGTATGCGGATTTTGCAAATTATGCTGCTACAGGTGATATTCCTACGGGCTTGACTTTTCATCAGAAGAAGAAATTTATTTCTGATGCAAAGCATTACCCTTGGGATGATCCATTTTTGTACAAGATCTGCTCTGACCAAGTAATCCGACGATGTATTCCCGCCGAAGAGGTAAATTCTGTCCTATATCATTGTCATTCTGATTTGACGGGTGGACACCACGGTCCGACGAGAATTGCATTTAAAGTACTAAAGTCAGGTTTATTCTGGCCTGCTTGATTTAAAGATGCTCATACATTTGTAGCTTCATGTGAACGTTGTCAACATACGGGTAATATTTCTAGAAAACATGAAATGCCTTGTAGAAGTTGAGCTCTTTGATGTTTGGGGTATAGATTTTATGGGGCCTTTTCCTACTTCATGCTCTAATAAGTACATAGTAGTTGCAGTTGATTATGTATCTATGTGGGTAGAGGCCGAAGCATGCATGACTAATGATGCACGTGTAGTCATTTGGTTTTTGAAAAAACTTATCTTAACTCATTTTGGTACACCTCAAGCGATAATTAGTGATGGTGGCACTCATTTTTGTAACAAATTATTTGCCAATTTATTATCAAATATGGTGTCAAGCATAAAGTATCTACACCATACCATCCCTAAACCAGTGGACAGGTGGAAGTCGCAAATAAGGAATTAAAACAGATCTTAGAAAATATAGTAAATGCCTTTAGGAATGATTGGTCTTTAAAGTTAGATGACGCATTATGGGCATATCGCACTGCTTTTAAAACGCCTATAGGAACCTCGCCTTTTAGACTAGTATTTGGGAAAGCGTGTCATTTACCTGTCGAGTTACAACATCGTGCATATTGGGCTGTTAAAAAACTTAATTTTGAGTGTTCTGAGGCAGGTAAAAATAGGTTGCTACAACTAAATGAGATGGAAGAATTTCGTCAGCAAGCATACAAAAATGCCAAACACTACAAGGAGCGGACGAAAAATGGCATGACAAAAGAATCATACAAAGAGAGTTCAAAATCGATGATCGTCCTACTCTTCAACTCGCGACTACGTTTATTCCCGGGAAAATTGAAGAGTATGTGAAGTGGAGCCTAAGAAGGTTGCGGAAGTGTTTCCTTCCGGAGCCGTACAAATCCTCAAAGGTGGAAAAGAATTTACGGTCAATGCTCAATGCCTCAAGTTGTACGATGATCGAGAACTAGAGGAACTACATTTATTAATCTTGTTGAACCTAATGTTACTAATGCAAGTGCTTCTCATTATTTTCTGTCTTCCAGGACCATGTCGCCTGGAGAGAATACTAGCGATGTGTCTTCTCGATGTGCTTTGTCACGGCCACAAGGTTAACCTTCACGACCGTGACGATCTAAGTAGTACCTACTGCCCCTTGTCACGGCCAGAAGCTTAACGTTCACGGCCGTGATTGTCACGAAATTAAAAAAATTTATTAATTCAAACCTGTTACGACCTGCGACTATGACGTCACGGCCGTGACATTCTCGTTTTTACCTTTCTGCCCCTCGTCATGGCCTGGGGACACAAGTGTCACGGCCGTGACTGCTGCGAAAACCCAAACAAAATCATATCATTCCCAAACATCAACCCCAAATCCCTCTCTCCCTTCTCGTCTCCTTCACGCCGAACCCAAAAACCACCACCACCCAACCTTATTTCACCACCCCGACCACCATCTAACATCGCTGCGGGCCTCCACCATCACTACTCTGGAGAACACACGAAATCCGAAACACCCATTAAACCTCCCATCTCAACGTAACGAGGTATGAAATTTCTTCTCTTTTCTAATCACATACGAATTTGGAGGATGATTGGGTCGAAATCCTAGTTATTTCTTGCTTTGTCATGGGTAGTTATATGCTATGCACATTGTAGGTCTGTTCAATTTGTTAATTTCACCCATGAATTTTGATGATAAACCCTAATTTTGAAATTGGGGATTTCGGTATTGTGTCTAACTTGGTGCTTTTTTGCTCTTTTATGGTTATATACATGCTAATAACACCTTGGGTATGCTTAATTTGTTGATTTCGGATTTTGAATTTCGGAAGTAAAACCCTACTTTAATTGGGGATTTTTGGCAATTTTTGGCGAAAATGTTTGCTTCCAAGGATCTATTTAGCCTTGATTTATCATATGAAGTCCATGGAAATGTTGGGTTGGCCGATTATCTCATTTGAAATGCATATTTTGGCTTGCAAGTTGCATGTTCGGCAAAACGCCACATTGTGTTTCACATGTGCTATTGACGCGTAAAATGGCTTTTGTCGCTATTTTGGTAGAGTCGGCTGCTTGAATTTAATTGTTATATTTCGTAAGCTCACATGCATTTTCTAGGTACTATGGGTCGAAGCCGCTCCACCGTTCAGCGTGACACAGCCTAATGCTCGCCGGTTCGTCAAAGGCGACAGGGGACCACGCGGATACTCCTAGTTGCTATGCAGCAATTCACTGACGAGGCCCAGACGGCACGATACAACATGCTGAAGGCGATGGAGTTCATCCACATGGACCAGATCAGGACACACTGGCGAAGCACCACATCGACCAGCAAGCCGCCCAATACCTGTCGCGCAGTGGATGGGCCACCTTATTTCACATAGATGAACCGGCGTACAAGGAGCTGAGATTGGAGTTCCTAGCGACATTCTCCCATAAGGCATACGGCATCAACAAAATCAAAATGCGGGCATTCATCGTGGATCATACGGTGTTTGTAGACGATTTTTGTCGAGTCCTTGGAGTGCCAGTACCATATTTCGGGCCCGATGCTCCATTTCCAGACAAGCACTACAAGGATTACCTCCAGTGCACGGGGGACAGACTTGCCTGCTGGGCCGATATTGCATGCCCAGGCGAGCCAGAATTTAGCGTAAAGACCTCGAAGGCATCTTCGCTCAGGAGCCCAGGCCTGCGCTACATCCACCGACTCATATCGACGTCGCTCACACTGAAAGGCGACTCGCACGGAGCAATAGGGCTCCGTGACCTATTCTATTTAGCCAATATGCAGTGAGGCGAAGAAGTCCACTTGGGTATGGTGCTCGCCAACGCATTCAGCGCCCAGGCGAAAACCCGTAGCCGTGGGAAGATCGTTGTGGGGGCTTTAGTCACCAAGGTCGTCCAGGGCCTACATTATTGGCCGGAAAACCCACCTGAGATGGAGGTCATCGGCGGGCGCAACCCACTGAACGAGGAGATGCTCGTCAAGATGAAGATGCTCGTAAAGGTGCCCGGACAAGGTGTACGTGTGGCGAGATGTATTATGGACAGACGGACCACGGCGACGTCCCCACCGACCAGCTCTACATCGCAAGCCCTCACCCGGTGGAGACAGACACGACCGCCGGGCCTTCATATTCTTCCGAATACGCCAGGGCGAGTCGTCCGGCATCGCCCCATACGCGTCAGCAGCGGACCACGAAGCACTACGCCAGGAGACGAAGCGCATGAACACTGACGCGCTGCACCGCGACGCAGAAACTCGGAGCTTTAACGAAGAGACTTGGCGCCGACAGGAAGAGTACAAGTGCCAGAACGAGGAAGCCCACCACCGCTACCGTGAGGAGCAACAGCGATATGATCGGGCCCTTCAAGCAATAGACGCCGTGATCAAGCTTACGCAAGAGTCGATGTCGTACCTTCGCCCGAGGCCACCCTCCCCGCCACCACCCCCTTAGTGACACTTTCGTTCTTTTCTTCTCTTTAGCCATTTCATTTGCTAGTAGTCGGTTGCTTCTATTTTTATTTTGTATATTACTCTGATGTTTATAACTCACTCTGTCTATTAATTATTATCTATAACTATTCTCTTTTTATGTTTAATTTTCCATTTAGATAGGCCAGGATACGCATTACGAGTCATGATCCTACAACCGTCACGCGTTCAGTCCCGATCACGTCCGATCGTAGGTCGTTCATTTATGACGTGTCCGTGAGCTATTAATTTCGTTTGAAAGGCGTGAATTATTGAAATTAGGCATGATTGCTTGCGCTTATCTCAAGTTGGTTTGTGTAATACCCGTTAAATTAATACGGGATTATTTTGTAATGTTCGAAATTACTGAAGTTGATTTTCGAACAAAAACCGATTTTCGGAAGCGAGCTGAAAATCTTAATTTGGACCGAAGGTTAAATAAATCAAATGGGCCAAAAGAAAGCCCAACGAATAAGAAAAGGATTTAAAATAAGAATAAGAAAGTCCAAAATAATAGTAGAACTCAAACTAATTATTAACGCCCAAACAAGTGTTTACCTTAGCCCAAATAAAATAAGATAGGAATGAAAATAAGTTGCTTATGGTAGGAGGAAAGCTACGTAGGAGTTTAGTCACTTCATCAACTTTGAGGACAAACTAATCATTATAAATATATACACAAAAGAAAACAAAAAAGGAATAAAAGCACTTGAACGAGTAATACAGAAGAGAATTAACGAAGAATCAAGAAGGAGAGCTTTGAGCAATTCGATCCACATTTCAACCTAGAAATAAACTCCAACGAGTTCAAGAGGTGGTAAGAATTTCATCCATAAGCTAGTATATTTATTATTTTACATGGTAATGGATTAATCGAGGATAGAGCAAAATAGGTGGTGACGGACGAAGCAAGAGAAGTAGAATTTCGTCTAGCTCGATTCGATTTTCAGTCCAAGAAGTTACTCAATTAAGCTTGGAGGATAGGTAGGTGGTTTTTAACCCCTACAAACCCTTTTAAACCGTGCGATTTTATTTCGCGAATTCGAACATATTATTCGAATATATAATGTACTCGAAAAGATTCGAATAAGATACTCGAATAAAGTATTTTAAAAATGAATAGGGAGTCGGCCGAATTGGTTTCGGGTCGCGAAAGTTTGTCGCAGGCCCAAAGGATTTTCACAGTGTGTGTAAAAACAGATTTCGCGGGCCAAAATTTGGGTTCTCGCGGGCTGAAGCATTTTGCGGGTCGTGAGATAGCACCCGGCCGACTGTGGGTTTTCGCGGGCCGACTTCAATTCGCGGGGGTGATTCCCGTGAGAAGAGTCGGGCTTCTGGCGGGCCAAAACAAGGTTTGGCGGCCTGATCGAGCGATTCGCGAAATTAGCGAGGTTCGCGAATTCGAGCGTTGACCCGAACGTTTCGCGGGTTGGCCAACCTTTAAACCGTGGGATCGGGCAAAATTAGATTTGGGCTTTGACCAGAGTTGACCGACGAGTTTATTTTGGGCTTTTGCCCTATTTTAGGTCCAATTAACTTAAATAAAATTATTTTCAGCCCAAATCATTTTAAAATAAAATATTTTCATACTATAGTTTATATTTTAGGGTCAACCCACATTTTAAAGAAACAATGGATTTTAAAACATTCGGCCTAGGGTGATATTTATACGAGTTATGTGGTTTCGGTGTACCTGTTACATGTGATCGTTTATATGTGCCTTTCACGACATGCACGCGTGAGGTTGATGATGTACCGTATTTATACGGTGACGCCTTACGGTGTCAGATGAGTGGGGTAGAGTTACCGATTTCGGTAGTCAGGTCTAGACTCGATAGGGCACCTGGTGGGAGAGGGGGTTTGCTACACCCATCTACTCGGGATTGAGCCACCCGATGTCTATACCACCAGATATATTTGGCTCAGGGACGACTGACAGATGTGAGATTCCTGTCTACCCGGGTTAGTGGTACACTACTCGGGGAAAACCGTCGGGTTGAGATTATGTGCGGAAGGAGCGACCCGGCACGGCCGGCGTGGGCACAGCATGGTTTATGGCATACTTTGCCATTGCGCGCATGGATGCCGAGTCTAGCCTAGGGCCCTATTATGTATGAGATGTGACGTAGGTTCGAGCGTGCATTTTCATGTTGTGAGGATTGGGATTGGGTTGAGTGCACGCATGCATTGCATATTTTTATTGCCACCTACTGGGCAATTTTGCTCAGGGTTTTATTATTTTATAGGTGAGACCGAGCCCGACACCGATGGGTGTCAGGGTTGGCTGTAGGCTGGCTGGCGGCGGTAACTCCACGGGCTTTTAAGGGCGGCGCAGTACATGGGACGCACCTGTGGAGAGGCATAGGATAGTCGGGTTTTGATTTCAGATTTTTGGGGCTTCGGCCCGTTGTATTATATTGACGTATTTTGTAAACCTGACTTTAGATTATGTATGTATATTATTTTCTTTAAAAAGTTTTTAAAAAATCGGGTCCTTCGCGACTTTTTTTGCGGAAATCCGCCAATCAACTTAATTAGGAAGTAGGGTCGCCACATGTGGTATCAGAGCTTAGGCTTTAGATTCTGAACACTGTCCATGTACCGCCGCTCAGAAGTCTGGAGAATCAGCCTTGCCTGTAAGTGTTACGTGGTAATGTGATTATGTGTTCTTATGTGCTCGTTTATGTATTGTGTAGTATTTGGAAAATATCGAGAGGACGACCTAGACGAGAGATCGTAGGAGAAACAAGTCGGCGGGACGAACCTGAGTCCTCGACTCGTCAACGCGATACGATACATCGTCTGACTGAACTGATCCAACGACAGTCAGACCAGATCAATCATCGAAGCTCATCTGAGCATCGTTCCTCCCCACATCTCGATCGTGTTGAAATCATTGGGGAGAGATTTCGTAAGCTTAATCCCCCAACCTTTGCCGAGGCCGCTAAACCTGCAGTGACCGCAGATTGGATCGTCACGATAGAAGATCTTTTTATCTATAGTCGTGTGCCGAATAATGAGAAGGTGTTATGTGCCGTTTCCCTTCTTCGGGGAAGCGCGCGTTTTTGGTGGAACACCGTAAAGGTGTTAGAAGACCCTGCTGTTATGAAGTGGGAATGCTTTCAGGGAGCTCTTTTATGACAAGTACTTCACTGCTCACGACCAAGAGCAGCGGATGCACAAATTTATGAACCTGAAGCAAGGACGTATGCCGGTTGCGGAGTATATCCGCAGATTCGAGGAGTTATCTCGTTTTGCCCCTCATTTCGTCGCGACCAATATGCTGAAAGTTACGAGGTTCCTTCGGGGATTGAAACCTGAATTCTATAGTGACTTAAGTATAGCCGATGTACGACAGCTGGACTTCCGCCAAGCGACAGAGCATGTGCTGATAGCCGAACAGACGGAAAGAGTAGTGAGGGAGGCCCAAGAAGCAAACAGAAAGAGGGAGAGCCAGCAAGGAGGGAGCAGCCAGAAGGGGCAATTCTTCGGCAAGGGCCCGAAGAATAAAGGCAACCGACCAGGTCAGCAGATGTGGCACCCAAACACTTATCAGGGACCGACTAACGTCCCCAATCGACCACCAGTGTCGGCGCCCCAATGCCAACAATGCAGGCGGAACCATTTTGGCATCTGTTACGGACCACGACCGTTGCAGACTCTGCAATGCTTCCGGTGTGGTGAGACCGGGTATGTCGCATGGAATTGTACAAGAGCTCAGCCGCTACTGCAAAACCAGCCGCATAATCTGATTAGACCTCCACCCGTGCCTGCACGCGTTTTCACATTGACGAATGAAGAGGCGGAGGCTAACCCAACCGTAGTTACGGGTACGTTGAATATCTTTAACGTACCGTCTTCGATTCTGATTGACTCTGGAGCCACACATTCGTTTGTGTCGGCCAATTTCGTGACTAGGGCAGGAATCTATCCCACCGTTCTTTTTGTAATTTCGTAGTATCCCTACCACACGAAGATCCAACTCGAACGAATTTAGTTGTAGAAAATTGCCTATTAGTTGAGGGTAGGGAGTTGAATGTAGACTTAATAGTACTCCCGATGAATGATTATGACATCATATTCGGGGTGGATTGGCTCTCGAAATACGGGGCCGTCATTGATTGCCCAAAGAAGGTAGTTAGGTTCCGATCACGTGAGGGAGGGGAATTTAAATTTTCGGGAAAGAAGAATGGTAAGACGATCCCTCGGATTTCTGCCTTGAAAGCTCGACGATTCGTAAATAGGGTTGCGAGTCATTCCTAGTCTTTGCGATGAAAGTTGAGGAATCTTCCTAGTCAAAGCTTGAGGAAGTTCCAATAGTGAATGAATACCCCGGCGTGTTTTCTGAGGATCTTCCGGGATTACCTCCGGATAGGGAAATCGAATTTGTAATCGACCTTGTACCTAGAGCTGCCCCGATCTCCAAATCTTCGTATCGGTTAGCACCGAACGAATTACGAGAATTGAAGGAGCAACTAGAAGATTTGTTACAGAAGCGTTTTATTCCACCCAGTTTCTCGCCATGGGGAGCCCAGTCCTATTCGTTAAAAAGAAAGACGGGTCGATGAGAATGAGCGTCGATTATTGACAACTATTATTTTACGTATTTTATACACCCATAAACTTGCTTCACAATCGTTACTATACGTCCTAATGACCTTTAAATAGTTTTCATATATTTTAGGTTGGTGAATATTGGACCCGAAGGAAGACAAAGAGGGCAAATTAAGACCCATGCTTATAATTGGAGCAGTTGTGACAAATTAAAAATCCAAGTTGGCAACTAAATGAAGCAGTCACGATCAAAGAGAAGACTTGAGAACAAGAACAACTATCATCCAAACAACGCGTCTCACTGTCTCACATCAAACGCACACTGCTCAATGAAGAAAAAAAGAAAGAAAACACAAGACACGATCTATCTTATGACTGCGGAAATATTGACTGGGCTGCTCAAGAAGATTTGGATATTACGCGTGATAAAGCCAGCTCCATGGCTACACCTTGAAAAGGGAAGAATTAGCTCACAGTTATCGTCTATAAATAGAGAGAGCCATGAAGCACAGAAAACACACACAGTTCGAATTATTTTGCTTCAATATGTGTTACCTTGAATCTATGGTTCAGTCTTAATTTCGTCTATTTTGTATTTTGTTGGGTATTCGTTTTTAAAAAAAAAACAGTATTTGAATTGTTCAAGCTTCAAGGTCTATCATCTCCATTAGCTTGTGGTTATTTTATGGTGTGTGTTGCTGAGAGTGAGAAATCATAGAGAGAAATTGAGTGGAGACATCGATAATTACACACACTTTACATACCTGATGGTTTCATAGAGGTCAATTAAGCTATAGAGAGCTACGAGAGATTGAGTTGAGAAATGAGTGATGAGAGCAGAGATCGACCAATAGTGAGTGTCTGAGTGATAGATTATAATGTGAGAGAAATAGACATTGAGGAGAGACCATAAACGAGTGGTATTGCCTTCCATTTAAAGCACTTTTGTTTCCTTTTAGCTGTTTCGATAAATTATAACTTATTTATGATCAAAGAGTTTTAAGCTCATTAACGAGGATAGCTGATTCCGTATGATGTGCCTTTTTTAAAAAAACAGTAAGTCGCAATTCATACAGTCGTAAAATTATTCGGTCTATTTCAATATGTCATTAGAATTAATTAATTTCAGTTGCATTTCCGTTAATATGTTTACCAACTAATTCCTTCGACCATTATATTATCATTGTTAGTTTCAATATTTTTTTTCTCGTTCAACATTGCGTTAAAAAACCTTACCATCAAAACCCCCCTTAATATTACTATCATTATTATTATTATTATTATTATTATTATTATTATTATTATTATCATTATTATTCTCCTTATTATTATTATTATCATTATTATTATTATTATTATTATTATTATTATTATCATTATCATTATTATTATCATTATTATTCTCCTTATTATTATTATTATCATTATTATTATTATCGATCGTGCTTGAAATTAGAAGTAAATCAATCATTTTCCCTGTGGAGACGATCCCTACTGTCGCTATACTCGTGTTTAGTGAATAAAGGTGATTAACTTATTTTTGGCCGTTTTCGACGCGAACAAATTTTGGCACCGTTGCCGGGGAAGGTGGTGTCTATTGATTTACTTCTATTTTTAATTCGATTTTTTCTAGTTTATGCCCCAATCTTCTCGAACAGGTAGACTAATATTTGATCCAGGTAGACCGCGAGGGCGAATCGAAAGGCAAAAAGGCAAACAAATTCGACTATATCAATATCCAGCACGGAATCCGAACAAGAATTTTCTGCAAGCGATATGGAGGAAACCGAGCAGCAACAGCCACTCCGTCTTACGTTGAGGGATATGGCCACGCCTGATGTTAATCAACGACCACTTTGCATCAAATTTCCAATTCTTCAAACACCTTTCTAGTTAAAATCAGGGTTAATTCATTTACTTCCTACTTTTCATGGTAACGCAGGTGAAGATCCGCACAAACACTTGAAGGAGTTTCACATGGTTTGCTCAACCATGAAGCCAAACGGGGTCACGAAAGATCAAATAAGTCTTCGCGCATTTCCGTTCTCGCTGGCATATCACGCGAAAGACTGGTTGTATTACTTACCAGCGGGTTCAATTACTACGTGGGCCGAACTTAAAAAACAATTTCTGGCAAAATTCTTCCCTGCATCTCGTGCTGCAAACATTCATAAGGAAACCTACGGGATTCGACAATGGACCGGAGAAACTCTACACGAATATTGGGAGAGATTCAAGCGACTTTGTGCAAGCTGTCCATATCACCAAATTTCAGAGTTAGCACTTATCCAATATTTCTATGAAGAATCACTATCCATGGAGAGAAACATGATTGACGCAGCAAGTGGAGGAGCGTTGGTCGATAAAACGGCAGACGAGGCACGACGGCTGATCTCAAGCATGGCTACAAATGCGCAACAATTTGGAACACGTCAAGATGTAGGCCAACAAAGGATGAGCGAGGTAAGTACTACTTCGTTTGAGCAAAAATTAGATTCACTAATGTCTCTTGTGGAAAAACTTGTAATTGGGAAAACGAGTCAGGTAAAGGCTTGTGGTATATGTACATTTGTTGGACATGCAACAACAAATTGTCCTTCACTTCAGTTTGATCTTAGCGAGCAAGCCAATGCAATTGGAGGATACACAGGACCACCTCAAAAGCGCTATGATCCATACTCAAATCAATACAATCCCGGATGGCATGAGCACCCAAATCTATGTTACGGAAATCGACCACCAGGTTACATGCAGCAAGCACCAAGGCCACCAAATCCTCCACAACAAGCCGCACCATCAAAACCAGGCATGTCTTTGGAGGATATTGTTAAGAGTTTAGCAACTAGTACTGCCGCTTTTCAATAGGAAACTCGATCAAGCATTAACGAAATGCGCTCAAGCATGCACAATTTAGAAAGGCAAGTGTCTCAACTCGCAGCACAAATGAGTCAAATGCAGAACGAGAAAGGAAAACTACCGGCCCAAGTTGAGATCAACCCTAGAGAATGTGAGTATTATGACTCTTCGAAACGCGAAAGAGATCGGTCAGCCTAATCGTGACGAAGTTCCCATAAAATCCCCGAGAAGATACGACTAAGACCATGCAAAGAAGGTAAGTAATGATCCTGTTTTTGATAAACCTAATATTGTAATTCCTCCACCTTTTCCTGGAAGGCTAGCTAAAGCGAAAAAGGAGGAAGAAGAAAAGAGTATAATGGAGACCTTCAGCAAAGTCGAGATCAACATCCCACTAGTGGATGCTATCAAGCAGATTCCACGTTACGCAAAATTTTTAAAGGAAATGTGTTCGAACAAAAGGAAACACAAAGCCGTAGGAAAAATCTTAGTAAGTGACAATGTTTGCGCTTCAACGAAAACTTCCCCAAAAATGTAAGGACCCAGGTATGTTTGCTATCTCGGTTACTATAGGGACGAGAGAAATAAAGAATAGATTTAGGAGCTTCTATCAATGTTATGCCATTATCATTATTCAATGACATGAGTATGGGACCTCTTAAGTGCACTGATATTTGTATTCAATTAGCAAATAGGTCCATTATTTATCCTGAAGGATTGGTTGAAGATGTGTTGGTAAAATGTGGTGAATTTATTTTTCCTGCTGATTTTTATATAGTAGACATGGGTAATGAACATGCACTTGATTCTGCTGTTATTTTATTAGGTTGATCATTCATGAAAACAGCTAAAACAAAGATAAATGTTGATTCAAGAACTCTTACTTTTGAGTTTGATGGTGAAAAACTTACTATGAATGTGTTTGATGCAATGGAATATCCTGATGAACCCGAATCCGTTAGTATGATTGATGCATTTGTTCGAGATGATTTTGAGCGTAATTTCACTAATGACACACTCGACTTTGTGATTAAGAATAGCAAAACAGAAAAAGATTTGCATTGTGAAGTGGACGAAGATGTCAGAGATGCGCTCATGACATTACACGCACTTCCGGAAGTTCACGACCAATCAGGTAAGAACACCTTTTCATTACCTATTCCTAACGCAAAAATTGTTCCTTCTATAGAACAGGCACCTACGTTGGAGTTGAAGGATCTACCAAAACATCTCAAGTACTGCTATTTGGGAGATGAAGAAATGTTGCCAGTCATTATTGCAAATGACTTGACCGCCATCCAAGAAGAGAAATTAGTACGCGTTTTGAAGGAGTACAAGAGCGCGATAGGATGGACTCTGGCAGACATCAAAGGGATCAGTCCATCGATATGCATGCACATGATCCTACTTGAGCCAGATTCAAAGCCGATACGGGAAGCACAACGTAAACTCAATCCAGCAATGGAAAAGGTAGTTATGAAAGAAATAATTAAATTATTAGATGTGGGGATAATATTTCCAATATCAGACAGTCAATGGGTAAGTCCAGGTCACATTGTTCCTAAGAAATCCGGTTTCTCACTTCTGAAAAATGATAAAAATGAATTGGTACCAATGAGGTTACAGACGGGTTGGCGCATGTGCATTGATTTTCGTAAGTTAAATGCAGCTACCCGAAAGGATCATTTTCCGTTACCTGTCATTGATCAAATGCTAGAAAGACTGGCGGATAAGTCTTTCTTTTGTTTCCTTGATGGATTTTCTGGTTATTATCAAATTTTCGTGGCACCCGAGGATCAAGAGAAAACTACTTTCACATGTCCCTTTGGTATATTTGCATATCGTCGCATGCCTTTTGGTTTATGTAATGCTCCTAGTACATTTCAAAGATGCATGATGAGTATATTTCTGATTTAATCGAAACTTGAATTGAAATATTCATGGATGATTTCACTGTTTATGGAGATTCATTCGATCATTGCCTTGATAATCTAATCAAAGTTCTCAAACGATGAATTGATAAAAATCTTGTGCTTAACTATGAAAAATGCCACTTTATGGCTAAAGAAGGAATAGTTCTAGGTCATGTAGTTTCATATCGAGGAATTGAGGTAGACAAGGCTAAGGTCGATTTGATATCTAATTTGCCATACCCCACTAATGTTCGAGAAATTCGAAGCTTTCTTGGTCATGCAGGTTTTTACAGGAGATTTGTTAAGGATTTCTAAAAAATCGCTCAACCGATGTCAAGACTACTTCAAAATGACGTACCGTTCACTTTCGGGAACGAGTGCAAAGAAGCGTTTAATAAGTTAAAGCTATTACTCACTACTGCACCGATAATCCAACCCCCAAATTTGGAGTTACCGT
>JAPQWV010003321.1:0-43000 GCA_027422505.1 Craterostigma plantagineum
TTTGTTGCGCGTAGTTGTTTTGATTGTACGGGTGAAAATGTATTGAAAATTCGCAACAAAGACCGGTGCGTTGCTCGGTAACCACGCCAGTTCGTGAACGTCGCAGTCCTAGATGTCTCGCATTTTGAACGAAAAAAATATAGAACGGAAGCACTATTCACGTGATTCTATTTTAAAAATTGAGATTTGCGAAATCCATAGGTGTTGAGAGTGAAAACTAACAACGTCACTTCATTGTAAAATGAATACCCAAAGAATGCTGTCACGAGTAAAAAAAGGGGGTGCAACACGAGGACTTCCCAGGGGTCACCCATCCTAGTACTACTCTCTCCCAAGCACGCTTAACTTCGGAGTTCTGATGGGATCCGGTGCATTAGTGCTGGTATGATCGCACCCATTTGGTTTGTTGCGCGTAGTTGTTTTGTTTGTACGGGTGAAAATGTATTAAAATTCGCAACAAAGACCGGTGCGTTGCTCGGTAACCACGCCAGTTCGTGAACGTCGCAGTCCTAGATGTCTCGCATTTTTAACGAAAAAAATATAGAACGGAAGCACTATTCACGTGATTCTATTTTAAAAATTGAGATTTGCGAAATCCATAGGTGTTGAGAGTGAAAACTAACAACGTCACTTCATTGTAAAATGAATACCCAAAGAATGCTGTCACGAGTAAAAAAAGGGGGTGCAACACGAGGACTTCCCAGGGGTCACCCATCCTAGTACTACTCTCTCCCAAGCACGCTTAACTTCGGAGTTCTGATGGGATCCGGTGCATTAGTGCTGGTATGATCGCACCCATTTAGTTTGTTGCGCGTAGTTGTTTTGATTGTACGGGTGAAAATGTATTGAAAATTCGCAACAAAGACCGGTGCGTTGCTCGGTAACCACGCCAGTTCGTGAACGTCGCAGTCCTAGATGTCTCGCATTTTGAACGAAAAAAATATAGAACGGAAGCACTATTCACGTGATTCTATTTTAAAAATTGAGATTTGCGAAATCCATAGGTGTTGAGAGTGAAAAGTAACACCGTCACTTTATTGCAAACTGAATACCCAAAGAATGTTGTTACGGATAAAAAATGGGGGTGCAACACGTGGACTTTCCAGGGGTCACTCATCCTAGTACTACTCTCGCCCAAGCACGCTTAACTTCGGAGTTCTGATGGGATCCGGTGCATTAGTGCTGGTATGATCGCACCCATTTGGTTTGTTGCGCGTAGTTGTTTTGTTTGTACGGGTGAAAATGTATTAAAATTCGCAACAAAGACCGGTGCGTTGCTCGGTAACCACGCCAGTTTGTGAACGTCGCAGTCCTAGATGTCTCGCATTTTCAACGAAAAAATATAGAACGGAAGCACTATTCACGTGATTCTATTTTAAAAATTGAGATTTGCGAAATCCATAGGTGTTGAGAGTGAAAACTAACAACGTCACTTCATTGTAAAATGAATACCCAAAGAATGCTGTCACGAGTAAAAAAAGGGGGTGCAACACGAGGACTTCCCAGGGGTCACCCATCCTAGTACTACTCTCTCCCAAGCACGCTTAACTTCGGAGTTCTGATGGGATCCGGTGCATTAGTGCTGGTATGATCGCACCCATTTAGTTTGTTGCGCGTAGTTGTTTTGATTGTACGGGTGAAAATGTATTGAAAATTCGCAACAAAGACCGGTGCGTTGCTCGGTAACCACGCCAGTTCGTGAACGTCGCAGTCCTAGATGTCTCGCATTTTGAACGAAAAAAATATAGAACGGAAGCACTATTCACGTGATTCTATTTTAAAAATTGAGATTTGCGAAATCCATAGGTGTTGAGAGTGAAAAGTAACACCGTCACTTTATTGCAAACTGAATACCCAAAGAATGTTGTTACGGATAAAAAATGGGGGTGCAACACGTGGACTTTCCAGGGGGTCACTCATCCTAGTACTACTCTCGCCCAAGCACGCTTAACTTCGGAGTTCTGATGGGATCCGGTGCATTAGTGCTGGTATGATCGCACCCATTTGGTTTGTTGCGCGTAGTTGTTTTGTTTGTACGGGTGAAAATGTATTAAAATTCGCAACAAAGACCGGTGCGTTGCTCGGTAACCACGCCAGTTCGTGAACGTCGCAGTCCTAGATGTCTCGCATTTTCAACGAAAAAATATAGAACGGAAGCACTATTCACGTGATTCTATTTTAAAAATTGAGATTTGCGAAATCCATAGGTGTTGAGAGTGAAAACTAACAACGTCACTTCATTGTAAAATGAATACCCAAAGAATGCTGTCACGAGTAAAAAAAGGGGGTGCAACACGAGGACTTCCCAGGGGTCACCCATCCTAGTACTACTCTCTCCCAAGCACGCTTAACTTCGGAGTTCTGATGGGATCCGGTGCATTAGTGCTGGTATGATCGCACCCATTTAGTTTGTTGCGCGTAGTTGTTTTGATTGTACGGGTGAAAATGTATTGAAAATTCGCAACAAAGACCGGTGCGTTGCTCGGTAACCACGCCAGTTCGTGAACGTCGCAGTCCTAGATGTCTCGCATTTTGAACGAAAAAAATATAGAACGGAAGCACTATTCACGTGATTCTATTTTAAAAATTGAGATTTGCGAAATCCATAGGTGTTGAGAGTGAAAAGTAACACCGTCACTTTATTGCAAACTGAATACCCAAAGAATGTTGTTACGGATAAAAAACGGGGGTGCAACACGTGGACTTTCCAGGGGTCACTCATCCTAGTACTACTCTCGCCCAAGCACGCTTAACTTCGGAGTTCTGATGGGATCCGGTGCATTAGTGCTGGTATGATCGCACCCATTTGGTTTGTTGCGCGTAGTTGTTTTGTTTGTACGGGTGAAAATGTATTGAAAATTCGCAACAAAGACCGGTGCGTTGCTCGGTAACCACGCCAGTTCGTGAACGTCGCAGTCCTAGATGTCTCGCATTTTAACGAAAAAAATATAGAACGGAAGCACTATTCACGTGATTCTATTTTAAAAATTGAGATTTGCGAAATCCATAGGTGTTGAGAGTGAAAACTAACAACGTCACTTCATTGTAAAATGAATACCCAAAGAATGCTGTCACGAGTAAAAAAAGGGGGTGCAACACGAGGACTTCCCAGGGGTCACCCATCCTAGTACTACTCTCTCCCAAGCACGCTTAACTTCGGAGTTCTGATGGGATCCGGTGCATTAGTGCTGGTATGATCGCACCCATTTAGTTTGTTGCGCGTAGTTGTTTTGATTGTACGGGTGAAAATGTATTGAAAATTCGCAACAAAGACCGGTGCGTTGCTCGGTAACCACGCCAGTTCGTGAACGTCGCAGTCCTAGATGTCTCGCATTTTGAACGAAAAAAATATAGAACGGAAGCACTATTCACGTGATTCTATTTTAAAAATTGAGATTTGCGAAATCCATAGGTGTTGAGAGTGAAAAGTAACACCGTCACTTTATTGCAAACTGAATACCCAAAGAATGTTGTTACGGATAAAAAAGGGGGTGCAACACGTGGACTTTCCAGGGGTCACTCATCCTAGTACTACTCTCGCCCAAGCACGCTTAACTTCGGAGTTCTGATGGGATCCGGTGCATTAGTGCTGGTATGATCGCACCCATTTGGTTTGTTGCGCGTAGTTGTTTTGTTTGTACGGGTGAAAATGTATTAAAATTCGCAACAAAGACCGGTGCGTTGCTCGGTAACCACGCCAGTTCGTGAACGTCGCAGTCCTAGATGTCTCGCATTTTAAACGAAAAAAATATAGAACGGAAGCACTATTCACGTGATTCTATTTTAAAAATTGAGATTTGCGAAATCCATAGGTGTTGAGAGTGAAAACTAACAACGTCACTTCATTGTAAAATGAATACCCAAAGAATGCTGTCACGAGTAAAAAAAGGGGGTGCAACACGAGGACTTCCCAGGGGTCACCCATCCTAGTACTACTCTCTCCCAAGCACGCTTAACTTCGGAGTTCTGATGGGATCCGGTGCATTAGTGCTGGTATGATCGCACCCATTTAGTTTGTTGCGCGTAGTTGTTTTGATTGTACGGGTGAAAATGTATTGAAAATTCGCAACAAAGACCGGTGCGTTGCTCGGTAACCACGCCAGTTCGTGAACGTCGCAGTCCTAGATGTCTCGCATTTTAAACGAAAAAAATATAGAACGGAAGCACTATTCACGTGATTCTATTTTAAAAATTGAGATTTGCGAAATCCATAGGTGTTGAGAGTGAAAAGTAACACCGTCACTTTATTGCAAACTGAATACCCAAAGAATGTTGTTACGGATAAAAAAGGGGGTGCAACACGTGGACTTTCCAGGGGTCACTCATCCTAGTACTACTCTCGCCCAAGCACGCTTAACTTCGGAGTTCTGATGGGATCCGGTGCATTAGTGCTGGTATGATCGCACCCATTTGGTTTGTTGCGCGCAGTTGTTTTGTTTGTACGGGTGAAAATGTATTAAAATTCGCAACAAAGACCGGTGCGTTGCTCGGTAACCACGCCAGTTCGTGAACGTCGCAGTCCTAGATGTCTCGCATTTTAAACGAAAAAAATATAGAACGGAAGCACTATTCACGTGATTCTATTTTAAAAATTGAGATTTGCGAAATCCATAGGTGTTGAGAGTGAAAACTAACAACGTCACTTCATTGTAAAATGAATACCCAAAGAATGCTGTCACGAGTAAAAAAAGGGGGTGCAACACGAGGACTTCCCAGGGGTCACCCATCCTAGTACTACTCTCTCCCAAGCACGCTTAACTTCGGAGTTCTGATGGGATCCGGTGCATTAGTGCTGGTATGATCGCACCCATTTAGTTTGTTGCGCGTAGTTGTTTTGATTGTACGGGTGAAAATGTATTGAAAATTCGCAACAAAGACCGGTGCGTTGCTCGGTAACCACGCCAGTTCGTGAACGTCGCAGTCCTAGATGTCTCGCATTTTGAACGAAAAAAATATAGAACGGAAGCACTATTCACGTGATTCTATTTTAAAAATTGAGATTTGCGAAATCCATAGGTGTTGAGAGTGAAAAGTAACACCGTCACTTTATTGCAAACTGAATACCCAAAGAATGTTGTTACGGATAAAAAACGGGGGTGCAACACGTGGACTTTCCAGGGGTCACTCATCCTAGTACTACTCTCGCCCAAGCACGCTTAACTTCGGAGTTCTGATGGGATCCGGTGCATTAGTGCTGGTATGATCGCACCCATTTGGTTTGTTGCGCGTAGTTGTTTTGTTTGTACGGGTGAAAATGTATTGAAAATTCGCAACAAAGACCGGTGCGTTGCTCGGTAACCACGCCAGTTCGTGAACGTCGCAGTCCTAGATGTCTCGCATTTTAAACGAAAAAAATATAGAACGGAAGCACTATTCACGTGATTCTATTTTAAAAATTGAGATTTGCGAAATCCATAGGTGTTGAGAGTGAAAACTAACAACGTCACTTCATTGTAAAATGAATACCCAAAGAATGCTGTCACGAGTAAAAAAAGGGGGTGCAACACGAGGACTTCCCAGGGGTCACCCATCCTAGTACTACTCTCTCCCAAGCACGCTTAACTTCGGAGTTCTGATGGGATCCGGTGCATTAGTGCTGGTATGATCGCACCCATTTAGTTTGTTGCGCGTAGTTGTTTTGATTGTACGGGTGAAAATGTATTGAAAATTCGCAACAAAGACCGGTGCGTTGCTCGGTAACCACGCCAGTTCGTGAACGTCGCAGTCCTAGATGTCTCGCATTTTGAACGAAAAAAATATAGAACGGAAGCACTATTCACGTGATTCTATTTTAAAAATTGAGATTTGCGAAATCCATAGGTGTTGAGAGTGAAAAGTAACACCGTCACTTTATTGCAAACTGAATACCCAAAGAATGTTGTTACGGATAAAAAAGGGGGTGCAACACGTGGACTTTCCAGGGGTCACTCATCCTAGTACTACTCTCGCCCAAGCACGCTTAACTTCGGAGTTCTGATGGGATCCGGTGCATTAGTGCTGGTATGATCGCACCCATTTGGTTTGTTGCGCGTAGTTGTTTTGTTTGTACGGGTGAAAATGTATTAAAATTCGCAACAAAGACTGCGTTGCTCGGTAACCACGCTAGTTCGTGAACGTCGCAGTCCTAGATGTCTCGCATTTTAACGAAAAAAATATAGAACGGAAGCACTATTCACGTGATTCTATTTTAAAAATTGAGATTTGCGAAATCCATAGGTGTTGAGAGTGAAAACTAACAACGTCACTTCATTGTAAAATGAATACCCAAAGAATGCTGTCACGAGTAAAAAAAGGGGGTGCAACACGAGGACTTCCCAGGGGTCACCCATCCTAGTACTACTCTCTCCCAAGCACGCTTAACTTCGGAGTTCTGATGGGATCCGGTGCATTAGTGCTGGTATGATCGCACCCATTTAGTTTGTTGCGCGTAGTTGTTTTGATTGTACGGGTGAAAATGTATTGAAAATTCGCAACAAAGACCGGTGCGTTGCTCGGTAACCACGCCAGTTCGTGAACGTCGCAGTCCTAGATGTCTCGCATTTTGAACGAAAAAAATATAGAACGGAAGCACTATTCACGTGATTCTATTTTAAAAATTGAGATTTGCGAAATCCATAGGTGTTGAGAGTGAAAAGTAATACCGTCACTTTATTGCAAACTGAATACCCAAAGAATGTTGTTACGGATAAAAAATGGGGGTGCAACACGTGGACTTTCCAGGGGGTCACTCATCCTAGTACTACTCTCGCCCAAGCACGCTTAACTTCGGAGTTCTGATGGGATCCGGTGCATTAGTGCTGGTATGATCGCACCCATTTGGTTTGTTGCGCGTAGTTGTTTTGTTTGTACGGGTGAAAATGTATTAAAATTCGCAACAAAGACCGGTGCGTTGCTCGGTAACCACGCCAGTTCGTGAACGTCGCAGTCCTAGATGTCTCGCATTTTCAACGAAAAAAATATAGAACGGAAGCACTATTCACGTGATTCTATTTTAAAAATTGAGATTTGCGAAATCCATAGGTGTTGAGAGTGAAAACTAACAACGTCACTTCATTGTAAAATGAATACCCAAAGAATGCTGTCACGAGTAAAAAAAGGGGGTGCAACACGAGGACTTCCCAGGGGTCACCCATCCTAGTACTACTCTCTCCCAAGCACGCTTAACTTCGGAGTTCTGATGGGATCCGGTGCATTAGTGCTGGTATGATCGCACCCATTTAGTTTGTTGCGCGTAGTTGTTTTGATTGTACGGGTGAAAATGTATTGAAAATTCGCAACAAAGACCGGTGCGTTGCTCGGTAACCACGCCAGTTCGTGAACGTCGCAGTCCTAGATGTCTCGCATTTTGAACGAAAAAAATATAGAACGGAAGCACTATTCACGTGATTCTATTTTAAAAATTGAGATTTGCGAAATCCATAGGTGTTGAGAGTGAAAAGTAACACCGTCACTTTATTGCAAACTGAATACCCAAAGAATGTTGTTACGGATAAAAAACGGGGGTGCAACACGTGGACTTTCCAGGGGGTCACTCATCCTAGTACTACTCTCGCCCAAGCACGCTTAACTTCGGAGTTCTGATGGGATCCGGTGCATTAGTGCTGGTATGATCGCACCCATTTGGTTTGTTGCGCGTAGTTGTTTTGTTTGTACGGGTGAAATGTATTAAAATTCGCAACAAAGACCGGTGCGTTGCTCGGTAACCACGCCAGTTCGTGAACGTCGCAGTCCTAGATGTCTCGCATTTTCAACGAAAAAAATATAGAACGGAAGCACTATTCACGTGATTCTATTTTAAAAATTGAGATTTGCGAAATCCATAGGTGTTGAGAGTGAAAACTAACAACGTCACTTCATTGTAAAATGAATACCCAAAGAATGCTGTCACGAGTAAAAAAAGGGGGTGCAACACGAGGACTTCCCAGGGGTCACCCATCCTAGTACTACTCTCTCCCAAGCACGCTTAACTTCGGAGTTCTGATGGGATCCGGTGCATTAGTGCTGGTATGATCGCACCCATTTAGTTTGTTGCGCGTAGTTGTTTTGATTGTACGGGTGAAAATGTATTGAAAATTCGCAACAAAGACCGGTGCGTTGCTCGGTAACCACGCCAGTTCGTGAACGTCGCAGTCCTAGATGTCTCGCATTTTGAACGAAAAAAATATAGAACGGAAGCACTATTCACGTGATTCTATTTTAAAAATTGAGATTTGCGAAATCCATAGGTGTTGAGAGTGAAAAGTAACACCGTCACTTTATTGCAAACTGAATACCCAAAGAATGTTGTTACGGATAAAAAATGGGGGTGCAACACGTGGACTTTCCAGGGGTCACTCATCCTAGTACTACTCTCGCCCAAGCACGCTTAACTTCGGAGTTCTGATGGGATCCGGTGCATTAGTGCTGGTATGATCGCACCCATTTGGTTTGTTGCGCGTAGTTGTTTTGTTTGTACGGGTGAAAATGTATTAAAATTCGCAACAAAGACCGGTGCGTTGCTCGGTAACCACGCCAGTTCGTGAACGTCGCAGTCCTAGATGTCTCGCATTTTAAACGAAAAAAATATAGAACGGAAGCACTATTCACGTGATTCTATTTTAAAAATTGAGATTTGCGAAATCCATAGGTGTTGAGAGTGAAAACTAACAACGTCACTTCATTGTAAAATGAATACCCAAAGAATGCTGTCACGAGTAAAAAAAGGGGGTGCAACACGAGGACTTCCCAGGGGTCACCCATCCTAGTACTACTCTCTCCCAAGCACGCTTAACTTCGGAGTTCTGATGGGATCCGGTGCATTAGTGCTGGTATGATCGCACCCATTTAGTTTGTTGCGCGTAGTTGTTTTGATTGTACGGGTGAAAATGTATTGAAAATTCGCAACAAAGACCGGTGCGTTGCTCGGTAACCACGCCAGTTCGTGAACGTCGCAGTCCTAGATGTCTCGCATTTTGAACGAAAAAAATATAGAACGGAAGCACTATTCACGTGATTCTATTTTAAAAATTGAGATTTGCGAAATCCATAGGTGTTGAGAGTGAAAAGTAACACCGTCACTTTATTGCAAACTGAATACCCAAAGAATGTTGTTACGGATAAAAAACGGGGGTGCAACACGTGGACTTTCCAGGGGTCACTCATCCTAGTACTACTCTCGCCCAAGCACGCTTAACTTCGGAGTTCTGATGGGATCCGGTGCATTAGTGCTGGTATGATCGCACCCATTTGGTTTGTTGCGCGTAGTTGTTTTGTTTGTACGGGTGAAAATGTATTGAAAATTCGCAACAAAGACCGGTGCGTTGCTCGGTAACCACGCCAGTTCGTGAACGTCGCAGTCCTAGATGTCTCGCATTTTGAACGAAAAAAATATAGAACGGAAGCACTATTCACGTGATTCTATTTTAAAAATTGAGATTTGCGAAATCCATAGGTGTTGAGAGTGAAAACTAACAACGTCACTTCATTGTAAAATGAATACCCAAAGAATGCTGTCACGAGTAAAAAAAGGGGGTGCAACACGAGGACTTCCCAGGGGTCACCCATCCTAGTACTACTCTCTCCCAAGCACGCTTAACTTCGGAGTTCTGATGGGATCCGGTGCATTAGTGCTGGTATGATCGCACCCATTTAGTTTGTTGCGCGTAGTTGTTTTGATTGTACGGGTGAAAATGTATTGAAAATTCGCAACAAAGACCGGTGCGTTGCTCGGTAACCACGCCAGTTCGTGAACGTCGCAGTCCTAGATGTCTCGCATTTTGAACGAAAAAAATATAGAACGGAAGCACTATTCACGTGATTCTATTTTAAAAATTGAGATTTGCGAAATCCATAGGTGTTGAGAGTGAAAAGTAACACCGTCACTTTATTGCAAACTGAATACCCAAAGAATGTTGTTACGGATAAAAAAGGGGGTGCAACACGTGGACTTTCCAGGGGTCACTCATCCTAGTACTACTCTCGCCCAAGCACGCTTAACTTCGGAGTTCTGATGGGATCCGGTGCATTAGTGCTGGTATGATCGCACCCATTTGGTTTGTTGCGCGTAGTTGTTTTGTTTGTACGGGTGAAAATGTATCAAAATTCGCAACAAAGACCGGTGCGTTGCTCGGTAACCACGCCAGTTCGTGAACGTCGCAGTCCTAGATGTCTCGCATTTTAAACGAAAAAAATATAGAACGGAAGCACTATTCACGTGATTCTATTTTAAAAATTGAGATTTGCGAAATCCATAGGTGTTGAGAGTGAAAACTAACAACGTCACTTCATTGTAAAATGAATACCCAAAGAATGCTGTCACGAGTAAAAAAAGGGGGTGCAACACGAGGACTTCCCAGGGGTCACCCATCCTAGTACTACTCTCTCCCAAGCACGCTTAACTTCGGAGTTCTGATGGGATCCGGTGCATTAGTGCTGGTATGATCGCACCCATTTAGTTTGTTGCGCGTAGTTGTTTTGATTGTACGGGTGAAAATGTATTGAAAATTCGCAACAAAGACCGGTGCGTTGCTCGGTAACCACGCCAGTTCGTGAACGTCGCAGTCCTAGATGTCTCGCATTTTGAACGAAAAAAATATAGAACGGAAGCACTATTCACGTGATTCTATTTTAAAAATTGAGATTTGCGAAATCCATAGGTGTTGAGAGTGAAAAGTAACACCGTCACTTTATTGCAAACTGAATACCCAAAGAATGTTGTTACGGATAAAAAAGGGGGTGCAACACGTGGACTTTCCAGGGGTCACTCATCCTAGTACTACTCTCGCCCAAGCACGCTTAACTTCGGAGTTCTGATGGGATCCGGTGCATTAGTGCTGGTATGATCGCACCCATTTAGTTTGTTGCGCGTAGTTGTTTTGATTGTACGGGTGAAAATGTATTGAAAATTCGCAACAAAGACCGGTGCGTTGCTCGGTAACCACGCCAGTTCGTGAACGTCGCAGTCCTAGATGTCTCGCATTTTCAACGAAAAAAATATAGAACGGAAGCACTATTCACGTGATTCTATTTTAAAAATTGAGATTTGCGAAATCCATAGGTGTTGAGAGTGAAAACTAACAACGTCACTTCATTGTAAAATGAATACCCAAAGAATGCTGTCACGAGTAAAAAAAGGGGGTGCAACACGAGGACTTCCCAGGGGTCACCCATCCTAGTACTACTCTCTCCCAAGCACGCTTAACTTCGGAGTTCTGATGGGATCCGGTGCATTAGTGCTGGTATGATCGCACCCATTTAGTTTGTTGCGCGTAGTTGTTTTGATTGTACGGGTGAAAATGTATTGAAAATTCGCAACAAAGACCGGTGCGTTGCTCGGTAACCACGCCAGTTCGTGAACGTCGCAGTCCTAGATGTCTCGCATTTTGAACGAAAAAAATATAGAACGGAAGCACTATTCACGTGATTCTATTTTAAAAATTGAGATTTGCGAAATCCATAGGTGTTGAGAGTGAAAAGTAACACCGTCACTTTATTGCAAACTGAATACCCAAAGAATGTTGTTACGGATAAAAAAGGGGGTGCAACACGTGGACTTTCCAGGGGGTCACTCATCCTAGTACTACTCTCGCCCAAGCACGCTTAACTTCGGAGTTCTGATGGGATCCGGTGCATTAGTGCTGGTATGATCGCACCCATTTGGTTTGTTGCGCGTAGTTGTTTTGTTTGTACGGGTGAAAATGTATTGAAAATTCGCAACAAAGACCGGTGCGTTGCTCGGTAACCACGCCAGTTCGTGAACGTCGCAGTCCTAGATGTCTCGCATTTTGAACGAAAAAAATATAGAACGGAAGCACTATTCACGTGATTCTATTTTAAAAATTGAGATTTGCGAAATCCATAGGTGTTGAGAGTGAAAACTAACAACGTCACTTCATTGTAAAATGAATACCCAAAGAATGCTGTCACGAGTAAAAAAAGGGGGTGCAACACGAGGACTTCCCAGGGGTCACCCATCCTAGTACTACTCTCTCCCAAGCACGCTTAACTTCGGAGTTCTGATGGGATCCGGTGCATTAGTGCTGGTATGATCGCACCCATTTAGTTTGTTGCGCGTAGTTGTTTTGATTGTACGGGTGAAAATGTATTGAAAATTCGCAACAAAGACCGGTGCGTTGCTCGGTAACCACGCCAGTTCGTGAACGTCGCAGTCCTAGATGTCTCGCATTTTAAACGAAAAAAATATAGAACGGAAGCACTATTCACGTGATTCTATTTTAAAAATTGAGATTTGCGAAATCCATAGGTGTTGAGAGTGAAAACTAACAACGTCACTTCATTGTAAAATGAATACCCAAAGAATGCTGTCACGAGTAAAAAAGGGGGTGCAACACGAGGACTTTCCAGGGGGTCACCCATCCTAGTACTACTCTCTCCCAAGCACGCTTAACTTCGGAGTTCTGATGGGATCCGGTGCATTAGTGCTGGTATGATCGCACCCATTTAGTTTGTTGCGCGTAGTTGTTTTGATTGTACGGGTGAAAATGTATTGAAAATTCGCAACAAAGACCGGTGCGTTGCTCGGTAACCACGCCAGTTCGTGAACGTCGCAGTCCTAGATGTCTCGCATTTTGAACGAAAAAAATATAGAACGGAAGCACTATTCACGTGATTCTATTTTAAAAATTGAGATTTGCGAAATCCATAGGTGTTGAGAGTGAAAAGTAACACCGTCACTTTATTGCAAACTGAATACCCAAAGAATGTTGTTACGGATAAAAAAAGGGGGTGCAACACGTGGACTTTCCAGGGGTCACTCATCCTAGTACTACTCTCGCCCAAGCACGCTTAACTTCGGAGTTCTGATGGGATCCGGTGCATTAGTGCTGGTATGATCGCACCCATTTGGTTTGTTGCGCGTAGTTGTTTTGTTTGTACGGGTGAAAATGTATTAAAATTCGCAACAAAGACCGGTGCGTTGCTCGGTAACCACGCCAGTTCGTGAACGTCGCAGTCCTAGATGTCTCGCATTTTGAACGAAAAAAATATAGAACGGAAGCACTATTCACGTGATTCTATTTTAAAAATTGAGATTTGCGAAATCCATAGGTGTTGAGAGTGAAAACTAACACCGTCACTTCATTGTAAAATGAATACCCAAAGAATGTTGTCACGATAAAAAAAGGGGGTGCAACACGTGGACTTTCCAGGGGTCACCCATCCTAGTACTACTCTCTCCCAAGCACGCTTAACTTCGGAGTTCTGATGGGATCCGGTGCATTAGTGCTGGTATGATCGCACCCATTTAGTTTGTTGCGCGTAGTTGTTTTGATTGTACGGGTGAAAATGTATTGAAAATTCGCAACAAAGACCGGTGCGTTGCTCGGTAACCACGCCAGTTCGTGAACGTCGCAGTCCTAGATGTCTCGCATTTTGAACGAAAAAAATATAGAACGGAAGCACTATTCACGTGATTCTATTTTAAAAATTGAGATTTGCGAAATCCATAGGTGTTGAGAGTGAAAAGTAACACCGTCACTTTATTGCAAACTGAATACCCAAAGAATGTTGTTACGGATAAAAAAAGGGGGTGCAACACGTGGACTTTCCAGGGGTCACTCATCCTAGTACTACTCTCGCCCAAGCACGCTTAACTTCGGAGTTCTGATGGGATCCGGTGCATTAGTGCTGGTATGATCGCACCCATTTGGTTTGTTGCGCGTAGTTGTTTTGTTTGTACGGGTGAAAATGTATTAAAATTCGCAACAAAGACCGGTGCGTTGCTCGGTAACCACGCCAGTTCGTGAACGTCGCAGTCCTAGATGTCTCGCATTTTAAACGAAAAAAATATAGAACGGAAGCACTATTCACGTGATTCTATTTTAAAAATTGAGATTTGCGAAATCCATAGGTGTTGAGAGTGAAAACTAACAACGTCACTTCATTGTAAAATGAATACCCAAAGAATGCTGTCACGAGTAAAAAAAGGGGGTGCAACACGAGGACTTCCCAGGGGGTCACCCATCCTAGTACTACTCTCTCCCAAGCACGCTTAACTTCGGAGTTCTGATGGGATCCGGTGCATTAGTGCTGGTATGATCGCACCCATTTAGTTTGTTGCGCGTAGTTGTTTTGATTGTACGGGTGAAAATGTATTGAAAATTCGCAACAAAGACCGGTGCGTTGCTCGGTAACCACGCCAGTTCGTGAACGTCGCAGTCCTAGATGTCTCGCATTTTGAACGAAAAAAATATAGAACGGAAGCACTATTCACGTGATTCTATTTTAAAAATTGAGATTTGCGAAATCCATAGGTGTTGAGAGTGAAAAGTAACACCGTCACTTTATTGCAAACTGAATACCCAAAGAATGTTGTTACGGATAAAAAATGGGGGTGCAACACGTGGACTTTCCAGGGGTCACTCATCCTAGTACTACTCTCGCCCAAGCACGCTTAACTTCGGAGTTCTGATGGGATCCGGTGCATTAGTGCTGGTATGATCGCACCCATTTGGTTTGTTGCGCGTAGTTGTTTTGTTTGTACGGGTGAAAATGTATTAAAATTCGCAACAAAGACCGGTGCGTTGCTCGGTAACCACGCCAGTTCGTGAACGTCGCAGTCCTAGATGTCTCGCATTTTAAACGAAAAAAATATAGAACGGAAGCACTATTCACGTGATTCTATTTTAAAAATTGAGATTTGCGAAATCCATAGGTGTTGAGAGTGAAAACTAACAACGTCACTTCATTGTAAAATGAATACCCAAAGAATGCTGTCACGAGTAAAAAAAGGGGGTGCAACACGAGGACTTCCCAGGGGGTCACCCATCCTAGTACTACTCTCTCCCAAGCACGCTTAACTTCGGAGTTCTGATGGGATCCGGTGCATTAGTGCTGGTATGATCGCACCCATTTAGTTTGTTGCGCGTAGTTGTTTTGATTGTACGGGTGAAAATGTATTGAAAATTCGCAACAAAGACCGGTGCGTTGCTCGGTAACCACGCCAGTTCGTGAACGTCGCAGTCCTAGATGTCTCGCATTTTGAACGAAAAAAATATAGAACGGAAGCACTATTCACGTGATTCTATTTTAAAAATTGAGATTTGCGAAATCCATAGGTGTTGAGAGTGAAAAGTAACACCGTCACTTTATTGCAAACTGAATACCCAAAGAATGTTGTTACGGATAAAAAACGGGGGTGCAACACGTGGACTTTCCAGGGGTCACTCATCCTAGTACTACTCTCGCCCAAGCACGCTTAACTTCGGAGTTCTGATGGGATCCGGTGCATTAGTGCTGGTATGATCGCACCCATTTGGTTTGTTGCGCGTAGTTGTTTTGTTTGTACGGGTGAAAATGTATTAAAATTCGCAACAAAGACCGGTGCGTTGCTCGGTAACCACGCCAGTTCGTGAACGTCGCAGTCCTAGATGTCTCGCATTTTAAACGAAAAAAATATAGAACGGAAGCACTATTCACGTGATTCTATTTTAAAAATTGAGATTTGCGAAATCCATAGGTGTTGAGAGTGAAAAGTAACAACGTCACTTTATTGCAAACTGAATACCCAAAGAATGTTGTTACGGATAAAAAATGGGGGTGCAACACGTGGACTTTCCAGGGGGTCACTCATCCTAGTACTACTCTCGCCCAAGCACGCTTAACTTCGGAGTTCTGATGGGATCCGGTGCATTAGTGCTGGTATGATCGCACCCATTTGGTTTGTTGCGCGTAGTTGTTTTGTTTGTACGGGTGAAAATGTATTAAAATTCGCAACAAAGACCGGTGCGTTGCTCGGTAACCACGCCAGTTCGTGAACGTCGCAGTCCTAGATGTCTCGCATTTTCAACGAAAAAAATATAGAACGGAAGCACTATTCACGTGATTCTATTTTAAAAATTGAGATTTGCGAAATCCATAGGTGTTGAGAGTGAAAAGTAACACCACTTTATTGCAAAATGAATACCCAAAGAATGTTGTTACGGATAAAAAAGGGGGTGCAACACGTGGACTTCCCAGGGGTCACTCATCCTAGTACTACTCTCGCCCAAGCACGCTTAACTTCGGAGTTCTGATGGGATCCGGTGCATTAGTGCTGGTATGATCGCACCCATTTAGTTTGTTGCGCGTAGTTGTTTTGATTGTACGGGTGAAAATGTATTAAAATTCGCAACAAAGACCGGTGCGTTGCTCGGTAACCACGCCAGTTCGTGAACGTCGCAGTCCTAGATGTCTCGCATTTTAACGAAAAAAATATAGAACGGAAGCACTATTCACGTGATTCTATTTTAAAAATTGAGATTTGCGAAATCCATAGGTGTTGAGAGTGAAAAGTAACACCGTCACTTTATTGCAAACTGAATACCCAAAGAATGTTGTTACGGATAAAAAAGGGGGTGCAACACGTGGACTTTCCAGGGGTCACTCATCCTAGTACTACTCTCTCCCAAGCACGCTTAACTTCGGAGTTCTGATGGGATCCGGTGCATTAGTGCTGGTATGATCGCACCCATTTGGTTTGTTGCGCGTAGTTGTTTTGATTGTACGGGTGAAAATGTATTGAAAATTCGCAACAAAGACCGGTGCGTTGCTCGGTAACCACGCCAGTTCGTGAACGTCGCAGTCCTAGATGTCTCGCATTTTGAACGAAAAAAATATAGAACGGAAGCACTATTCACGTGATTCTATTTTAAAAATTGAGATTTGCGAAATCCATAGGTGTTGAGAGTGAAAAGTAACACCGTCACTTTATTGCAAACTGAATACCCAAAGAATGTTGTTACGGATAAAAAATGGGGGTGCAACACGTGGACTTTCCAGGGGGTCACTCATCCTAGTACTACTCTCGCCCAAGCACGCTTAACTTCGGAGTTCTGATGGGATCCGGTGCATTAGTGCTGGTATGATCGCACCCATTTGGTTTGTTGCGCGTAGTTGTTTTGTTTGTACGGGTGAAAATGTATTAAAATTCGCAACAAAGACCGGTGCGTTGCTCGGTAACCACGCCAGTTCGTGAACGTCGCAGTCCTAGATGTCTCGCATTTTCAACGAAAAAATATAGAACGGAAGCACTATTCACGTGATTCTATTTTAAAAATTGAGATTTGCGAAATCCATAGGTGTTGAGAGTGAAAACTAACAACGTCACTTCATTGTAAAATGAATACCCAAAGAATGCTGTCACGAGTAAAAAAAGGGGGTGCAACACGAGGACTTCCCAGGGGTCACCCATCCTAGTACTACTCTCTCCCAAGCACGCTTAACTTCGGAGTTCTGATGGGATCCGGTGCATTAGTGCTGGTATGATCGCACCCATTTAGTTTGTTGCGCGTAGTTGTTTTGATTGTACGGGTGAAAATGTATTGAAAATTCGCAACAAAGACCGGTGCGTTGCTCGGTAACCACGCCAGTTCGTGAACGTCGCAGTCCTAGATGTCTCGCATTTTGAACGAAAAAAATATAGAACGGAAGCACTATTCACGTGATTCTATTTTAAAAATTGAGATTTGCGAAATCCATAGGTGTTGAGAGTGAAAAGTAACACCGTCACTTTATTGCAAACTGAATACCCAAAGAATGTTGTTACGGATAAAAAAGGGGGTGCAACACGTGGACTTTCCAGGGGTCACTCATCCTAGTACTACTCTCGCCCAAGCACGCTTAACTTCGGAGTTCTGATGGGATCCGGTGCATTAGTGCTGGTATGATCGCACCCATTTGGTTTGTTGCGCGTAGTTGTTTTGTTTGTACGGGTGAAAATGTATTAAAATTCGCAACAAAGACCGGTGCGTTGCTCGGTAACCACGCCAGTTCGTGAACGTCGCAGTCCTAGATGTCTCGCATTTTAAACGAAAAAATATAGAACGGAAGCACTATTCACGTGATTCTATTTTAAAAATTGAGATTTGCGAAATCCATAGGTGTTGAGAGTGAAAAGTAACACCGTCACTTTTGCAAACTGAATACCCAAAGAATGTTGTTACGGATAAAAAAGGGGGTGCAACACGTGGACTTTCCAGGGGTCACTCATCCTAGTACTACTCTCGCCCAAGCACGCTTAACTTCGGAGTTCTGATGGGATCCGGTGCATTAGTGCTGGTATGATCGCACCCATTTGGTTTGTTGCGCGTAGTTGTTTTGTTTGTACGGGTGAAAATGTATTGAAAATTCGCAACAAAGACCGGTGCGTTGCTCGGTAACCACGCCAGTTCGTGAACGTCGCAGTCCTAGATGTCTCGCATTTTCAACGAAAAAAATATAGAACGGAAGCACTATTCACGTGATTCTATTTTAAAAATTGAGATTTGCGAAATCCATAGGTGTTGAGAGTGAAAAGTAACAACGTCACTTTATTGCAAAATGAATACCCAAAGAATGTTGTTACGGATAAAAAAGGGGGTGCAACACGTGGACTTCCCAGGGGGTCACCCATCCTAGTACTACTCTCGCCCAAGCACGCTTAACTTCGGAGTTCTGATGGGATCCGGTGCATTAGTGCTGGTATGATCGCACCCATTTGGTTTGTTGCGCGTAGTTGTTTTGTTTGTACGGGTGAAAATGTATTGAAAATTCGCAACAAAGACCGGTGCGTTGCTCGGTAACCACGCCAGTTCGTGAACGTCGCAGTCCTAGATGTCTCGCATTTTGAACGAAAAAATATAGAACGGAAGCACTATTCACGTGATTCTATTTTAAAAATTGAGATTTGCGAAATCCATAGGTGCTGAGAGTGAAAAGTAACACCGTCACTTTATTGCAAACTGAATACCCAAAGAATGTTGTTACGGATAAAAAATGGGGGTGCAACACGTGGACTTTCCAGGGGGTCACTCATCCTAGTACTACTTTCGCCCAAGCATGCTTAACTTCGGAGTTCTGATGGGATCAGGTGCATTAGTGCTGGTATGATCGCACCCATTTGGTTTGTTGCGCGTAGTTGTTTTGTTTGTACGGGTGAAAATGTATTAAAATTCGCAACAAAGACTGGTGCGTTGCTCGGTAACCACGCCAGTTTGTCAACGTCGCAGTCCTAGATGTCTCGCATTTTCAACGAAAAAATATAGAACGGAAGCACTATTCACGTGATTCTATTTTAAAAATTGAGATTTGCGAAATCCATAGGTGTTGAGAGTGAAAACTAACAACGTCACTTCATTGTAAAATGAATACCCAAAGAATGCTGTCACGAGTAAAAAAAGGGGGTGCAACACGAGGACTTCCCAGGGGTCACCCATCCTAGTACTACTCTCTCCCAAGCACGCTTAACTTCGGAGTTCTGATGGGATCCGGTGCATTAGTGCTGGTATGATCGCACCCATTTAGTTTGTTGCGCGTAGTTGTTTTGATTGTACGGGTGAAAATGTATTGAAAATTCGCAACAAAGACCGGTGCGTTGCTCGGTAACCACGCCAGTTCGTGAACGTCGCAGTCCTAGATGTCTCGCATTTTGAACGAAAAAAATAGAACGGAAGCACTATTCACGTGATTCTATTTTAAAAATTGAGATTTGCGAAATCCATAGGTGTTGAGAGTGAAAACTAACAACGTCACTTCATTGTAAAATGAATACCCAAAGAATGCTGTCACGAGTAAAAAAAGGGGGTGCAACACGAGGACTTCCCAGGGGTCACCCATCCTAGTACTACTCTCTCCCAAGCACGCTTAACTTCGGAGTTCTGATGGGATCCGGTGCATTAGTGCTGGTATGATCGCACCCATTTAGTTTGTTGCGCGTAGTTGTTTTGATTGTACGGGTGAAAATGTATTGAAAATTCGCAACAAAGACCGGTGCGTTGCTCGGTAACCACGCCAGTTCGTGAACGTCGCAGTCCTAGATGTCTCGCATTTTAAACGAAAAAATATAGAACGGAAGCACTATTCACGTGATTCTATTTTAAAAATTGAGATTTGCGAAATCCATAGGTGTTGAGAGTGAAAAGTAACACCGTCACTTTATTGCAAACTGAATACCCAAAGAATGTTGTTACGGATAAAAAATGGGGGTGCAACACGTGGACTTTCCAGGGGGTCACTCATCCTAGTACTACTCTCGCCCAAGCATGCTTAACTTCGGAGTTCTGATGGGATCCGGTGCATTAGTGCTGGTATGATCGCACCCATTTGGTTTGTTGCGCGTAGTTGTTTTGTTTGTACGGGTGAAAATGTATTAAAATTCGCAACAAAGACTGGTGCGTTGCTCGGTAACCACGCCAGTTTGTCAACGTCGCAGTCCTAGATGTCTCGCATTTTCAACGAAAAAAATATAGAACGGAAGCACTATTCACGTGATTCTATTTTAAAAATTGAGATTTGCGAAATCCATAGGTGTTGAGAGTGAAAACTAACAACGTCACTTCATTGTAAAATGAATACCCAAAGAATGCTGTCACGAGTAAAAAAGGGGGTGCAACACGAGGACTTCCCAGGGGTCACCCATCCTAGTACTACTCTCTCCCAAGCACGCTTAACTTCGGAGTTCTGATGGGATCCGGTGCATTAGTGCTGGTATGATCGCACCCATTTAGTTTGTTGCGCGTAGTTGTTTTGATTGTACGGGTGAAAATGTATTGAAAATTCGCAACAAAGACCGGTGCGTTGCTCGGTAACCACGCCAGTTCGTGAACGTCGCAGTCCTAGATGTCTCGTCTTTTAAACGAAAAAAATATAGAACGGAAGCACTATTCACGTGATTCTATTTTAAAATTGAGATTTGCGAAATCCATAGGTGCTGAGAGTGAAAAGTAACACCGTCACTTTATTGCAAACTGAATACCCAAAGAATGTTGTTACGGATAAAAAATGGGGGTGCAACACGTGGACTTTCCAGGGGTCACTCATCCTAGTACTACTCTCGCCCAAGCATGCTTAACTTCGGAGTTCTGATGGGATCAGGTGCATTAGTGCTGGTATGATCGCACCCATTTGGTTTGTTGCGCGTAGTTGTTTTGTTTGTACGGGTGAAAATGTATTAAAATTCGCAACAAAGACTGGTGCGTTGCTCGGTAACCACGCCAGTTTGTCAACGTCGCAGTCCTAGATGTCTCGCATTTTCAACGAAAAAAATATAGAACGGAAGCACTATTCACGTGATTCTATTTTAAAAATTGAGATTTGCGAAATCCATAGGTGTTGAGAGTGAAAACTAACAACGTCACTTCATTGTAAAATGAATACCCAAAGAATGCTGTCACGAGTAAAAAAGGGGGTGCAACACGAGGACTTCCCAGGGGTCACCCATCCTAGTACTACTCTCTCCCAAGCACGCTTAACTTCGGAGTTCTGATGGGATCCGGTGCATTAGTGCTGGTATGATCGCACCCATTTAGTTTGTTGCGCGTAGTTGTTTTGATTGTACGGGTGAAAATGTATTGAAAATTCGCAACAAAGACCGGTGCGTTGCTCGGTAACCACGCCAGTTCGTGAACGTCGCAGTCCTAGATGTCTCGCATTTTGAACGAAAAAAATATAGAACGGAAGCACTATTCACGTGATTCTATTTTAAAAATTGAGATTTGCGAAATCCATAGGTGTTGAGAGTGAAAAGTAACACCGTCACTTTATTGCAAACTGAATACCCAAAGAATGTTGTTACGGATAAAAAATGGGGGTGCAACACGTGGACTTTCCAGGGGTCACTCATCCTAGTACTACTTTCGCCCAGCATGCTTAACTTCGGAGTTCTGATGGGATCAGGTGCATTAGTGCTGGTATGATCGCACCCATTTGGTTTGTTGCGCGTAGTTGTTTTGTTTGTACGGGTGAAAATGTATTAAAATTCGCAACAAAGACTGGTGCGTTGCTCGGTAACCACGCCAGTTTGTCAACGTCGCAGTCCTAGATGTCTCGCATTTTCAACGAAAAAATATAGAACGGAAGCACTATTCACGTGATTCTATTTTAAAAATTGAGATTTGCGAAATCCATAGGTGTTGAGAGTGAAAACTAACAACGTCACTTCATTGTAAAATGAATACCCAAAGAATGCTGTCACGAGTAAAAAAAGGGGGTGCAACACGAGGACTTCCCAGGGGTCACCCATCCTAGTACTACTCTCTCCCAAGCACGCTTAACTTCGGAGTTCTGATGGGATCCGGTGCATTAGTGCTGGTATGATCGCACCCATTTAGTTTGTTGCGCGTAGTTGTTTTGATTGTACGGGTGAAAATGTATTGAAAATTCGCAACAAAGACCGGTGCGTTGCTCGGTAACCACGCCAGTTCGTGAACGTCGCAGTCCTAGATGTCTCGCATTTTGAACGAAAAAAATATAGAACGGAAGCACTATTCACGTGATTCTATTTTAAAAATTGAGATTTGCGAAATCCATAGGTGCTGAGAGTGAAAAGTAACACCGTCACTTTATTGCAAACTGAATACCCAAAGAATGTTGTTACGGATAAAAAATGGGGGTGCAACACGTGGACTTTCCAGGGGGTCACTCATCCTAGTACTACTTTCGCCCAGGCATGCTTAACTTCGGAGTTCTGATGGGATCAGGTGCATTAGTGCTGGTATGATCGCACCCATTTGGTTTGTTGCGCGTAGTTGTTTTGTTTGTACGGGTGAAAATGTATTAAAATTCGCAACAAAGACTGGTGCGTTGCTCGGTAACCACGCCAGTTTGTCAACGTCGCAGTCCTAGATGTCTCGCATTTTGAACGAAAAAAATATAGAACGGAAGCACTATTCACGTGATTCTATTTTAAAAATTGAGATTTGCGAAATCCATAGGTGTTGAGAGTGAAAACTAACAACGTCACTTCATTGTAAAATGAATACCCAAAGAATGCTGTCACGAGTAAAAAAAGGGGGTGCAACACGAGGACTTCCCAGGGGTCACCCATCCTAGTACTACTCTCTCCCAAGCACGCTTAACTTCGGAGTTCTGATGGGATCCGGTGCATTAGTGCTGGTATGATCGCACCCATTTAGTTTGTTGCGCGTAGTTGTTTTGATTGTACGGGTGAAAATGTATTGAAAATTCGCAACAAAGACCGGTGCGTTGCTCGGTAACCACGCCAGTTCGTGAACGTCGCAGTCCTAGATGTCTCGCATTTTGAACGAAAAAAATATAGAACGGAAGCACTATTCACGTGATTCTATATTGAGATTTGCGAAATCCATAGGTGCTGAGAGTGAAAAGTAACACCGTCACTTTATTGCAAACTGAATACCCAAAGAATGTTGTTACGGATAAAAAATGGGGTGCAACACGTGGACTTTCCAGGGGGTCACTCATCCTAGTACTACTTTCGCCCAGGCATGCTTAACTTCGGAGTTCTGATGGGATCAGGTGCATTAGTGCTGGTATGATCGCACCCATTTGGTTTGTTGCGCGTAGTTGTTTTGTTTGTACGGGTGAAAATGTATTAAAATTCGCAACAAAGACTGGTGCGTTGCTCGGTAACCACGCCAGTTTGTCAACGTCGCAGTCCTAGATGTCTCGCATTTTCAACGAAAAAATATAGAACGGAAGCACTATTCACGTGATTCTATTTTAAAAATTGAGATTTGCGAAATCCATAGGTGTTGAGAGTGAAAACTAACAACGTCACTTCATTGTAAAATGAATACCCAAAGAATGCTGTCACGAGTAAAAAAAGGGGGTGCAACACGAGGACTTCCCAGGGGTCACCCATCCTAGTACTACTCTCTCCCAAGCACGCTTAACTTCGGAGTTCTGATGGGATCCGGTGCATTAGTGCTGGTATGATCGCACCCATTTAGTTTGTTGCGCGTAGTTGTTTTGATTGTACGGGTGAAAATGTATTGAAAATTCGCAACAAAGACCGGTGCGTTGCTCGGTAACCACGCCAGTTCGTGAACGTCGCAGTCCTAGATGTCTCGCATTTTGAACGAAAAAAATATAAAACGGAAGCACTATTCACGTGATTCTATTTTAAAAATTGAGATTTGCGAAATCCATAGGTGTTGAGAGTGAAAAGTAATACCGTCACTTTATTGCAAACTGAATATCCAAAGAATGTTGTTACGGATAAAAAAGGGGGTGCAACACGTGGACTTTCCAGTGGGTCACTCATCCTAGTACTACTCTCGCCCAAGCACGCTTAACTTCGGAGTTCTGATGGGATCCGGTGCATTAGTGCTGGTATGATCGCACCCATTTGGTTTGTTGCGCGTAGTTGTTTTGTTTGTACGGGTGAAAATGTATCAAAATTCGCAACAAAGACCGGTGCGTTGCTCGGTAACCACGCCAGTTCGTGAACGTCGCAGTCCTAGATGTCTCGCATTTTAAACGGAAAAAAAAATAGAACGGAAGCACTATTCACGTGATTCTATTTTAAAAATTGAGATTTGCAAAATCCATAGGTGCTGAGAGTGAAAAGTAACACCGTCACTTTATTGCAAACTGAATACCCAAAGAATGTTGTTACGGATAAAAAATGGGGGTGCAACACGTGGACTTTCCAGGGGTCACTCATCCTAGTACTACTTTCGCCCAGGCATGCTTAACTTCGGAGTTCTGATGGGATCAGATGCATTAGTGCTGGTATGATCGTACCCATTTGGTTTGTTGCGCGTTGTTGTTTTGTTTGTACGGGTGAAAATGTATTAAAATTCGCAACAAAGACTGGTGTGTTGCTCGGTAACCACGCCAGTTTGTCAACGTCGCAGTCCTAGATGTCTCGCATTTTCAACGAAAAAAATATAACGGAAGCACTATTCACGTGATTCTATTTTAAAAATTGAGATTTGCGAAATCCATAGGTGTTGAGAGTGAAAACTAACAACGTCACTTCATTGTAAAATGAATACCCAAAGAATGCTGTCACGAGTAAAAAAAGGGGTGCAACACGAGGACTTCCCAGGGGTCACCCATCCTAGTACTACTCTCTCCCAAGCACGCTTAACTTCGGAGTTCTGATGGGATCCGGTGCATTAGTGCTGGTATGATCGCACCCATTTAGTTTGTTGCGCGTAGTTGTTTCGATTGTACGGGTGAAAATGTATCGAAAATTCGCAACAAAGACCGGTGCGTTGCTCGGTAACCACGCCAGTTCGTGAACGTCGCAGTCCTAGATGTCTCGCATTTTGAACGAAAAAAATATAGAACGGAAGCACTATTCACGTGATTCTATATTGAGATTTGCGAAATCCATAGGTGCTGAGAGTGAAAAGTAACACCGTCACTTTATTGCAAACTGAATACCCAAAGAATGTTGTTACGGATAAAAAATGGGGGTGCAACACGTGGACTTTCCAGGGGGTCACTCATCCTAGTACTACTTTCGCCCAGGCATGCTTAACTTCGGAGTTCTGATGGGATCAGATGCATTAGTGCTGGTATGATCGTACCCATTTGGTTTGTTGCGCGTTGTTGTTTTGTTTGTACGGGTGAAAATGTATTAAAATTCGCAACAAAGACTGGTGCGTTGCTCGGTAACCACGCCAGTTTGTCAACGTCGCAGTCCTAGATGTCTCGCATTTTCAACGAAAAAATATAGAACGGAAGCACTATTCACGTGATTCTATTTTAAAAATTGAGATTTGCGAAAGCCATAGGTGTTGAGAGTGAAAACTAACAACGTCACTTCATTGTAAAATGAATACGCAAAGAATGCTGTCACGAGTAAAAAAGGGGGTGCAACACGAGGACTTCCCAGGGGTCACCCATCCTAGTACTACTCTCTCCCAAGCACGCTTTACTTCGGAGTTCTGATGGGATCCGGTGCATTAGTGCTGGTATGATCGCACCCATTTAGTTTGTTGCGCGTAGTTGTTTTGATTGTACGGGTGAAAATGTATTGAAAATTCGCAACAAAGACCGGTGCGTTGCTCGGTAACCACGCCAGTTCGTGAACGTCGCAGTCCTAGATGTCTCGCATTTTGAACGAAAAGAATATATAACGGAAGCACTATTCACGTGATTCTATTTTAAAAATTGAGATTTGCGAAATCCATAGGTGTTGAGAGTGAAAAGTAACACCGTCACTTTATTGCAAACTGAATACCCAAAGAATGTTGTTACGGATAAAAAATGGGGGTGCAACACGTGGACTTTCCAGGGGTCACTCATCCTAGTACTACTCTCGCCCAGGCACGCTTAACTTCGGAGTTCTGATGGGATCCGGTGCATTAGTGCTGGTATGATCGCACCCATTTGGTTTGTTGCGCGTAGTTGTTTTGTTTGTACGGGTGAAAATGTATTAAAATTCGCAACAAAGACCGGTGCGTTGCTCGGTAACCACGCCAGTTTGTCAACGTCGCAGTCCTAGATGTCTCGCATTTTCAACGAAAAAATATAGAACGGAAGCACTATTCACGTGATTCTATTTTAAAAATTGAGATTTGCGAAATCCATAGGTGTTGAGAGTGAAAACTAACAACGTCACTTCATTGTAAAATGAATACCCAAAGAATGCTGTCACGAGTAAAAAAAGGGGGTGCAACACGTGGACTTTCCAGGGGGTCACTCATCCTAGTACTACTTTCGCCCAGGCATGCTTAACTTCGGAGTTCTGATGGGATCAGGTGCATTAGTGCTGGTATGATCGCACCCATTTGGTTTGTTGCGCGTAGTTGTTTTGTTTGTACGGGTGAAAATGTATTAAAATTCGCAACAAAGACTGGTGCGTTGCTCGGTAACCACGCCAGTTTGTCAACGTCGCAGTCCTAGATGTCTCGCATTTTCAACGAAAAAAATATAGAACGGAAGCACTATTCACGTGATTCTATTTTAAAAATTGAGATTTGCGAAATCCATAGGTGTTGAGAGTGAAAACTAACAACGTCACTTCATTGTAAAATGAATACCCAAAGAATGCTGTCACGAGTAAAAAAGGGGGTGCAACACGAGGACTTCCCAGGGGTCACCCATCCTAGTACTACTCTCTCCCAAGCACGCTTAACTTCGGAGTTCTGATGGGATCCGGTGCATTAGTGCTGGTATGATCGCACCCATTTAGTTTGTTGCGCGTAGTTGTTTTGATTGTACGGGTGAAAATGTATTGAAAATTCGCAACAAAGACCGGTGCGTTGCTCGGTAACCACGCCAGTTCGTGAACGTCGCAGTCCTAGATGTCTCGCATTTTGAACGAAAAAAATATAGAACGGAAGCACTATTCACGTGATTCTATTTTAAAAATTGAGATTTGCGAAATCCATAGGTGCTGAGAGTGAAAAGTAACACCGTCACTTTATTGCAAACTGAATACCCAAAGAATGTTGTTACGGATAAAAAATGGGGGTGCAACACGTGGACTTTCCAGGGGTCACTCATCCTAGTACTACTTTCGCCCAGGCATGCTTAACTTCGGAGTTCTGATGGGATCAGGTGCATTAGTGCTGGTATGATCGCACCCATTTGGTTTGTTGCGCGTAGTTGTTTTGTTTGTACGGGTGAAAATGTATTAAAATTCGCAACAAAGACTGGTGCGTTGCTCGGTAACCACGCCAGTTTGTCAACGTCGCAGTCCTAGATGTCTCGCATTTTCAACGAAAAAATATAGAACGGAAGCACTATTCACGTGATTCTATTTTAAAAATTGAGATTTGCGAAATCCATAGGTGTTGAGAGTGAAAACTAACAACGTCACTTCATTGTAAAATGAATACCCAAAGAATGCTGTCACGAGTAAAAAAAGGGGGTGCAACACGAGGACTTCCCAGGGGTCACCCATCCTAGTACTACTCTCTCCCAAGCACGCTTAACTTCGGAGTTCTGATGGGATCCGGTGCATTAGTGCTGGTATGATCGCACCCATTTAGTTTGTTGCGCGTAGTTGTTTTGATTGTACGGGTGAAAATGTATTGAAAATTCGCAACAAAGACCGGTGCGTTGCTCGGTAACCACGCCAGTTCGTGAACGTCGCAGTCCTAGATGTCTCGCATTTTGAACGAAAAAAATATAGAACGGAAGCACTATTCACGTGATTCTATTTTAAAAATTGAGATTTGCGAAATCCATAGGTGCTGAGAGTGAAAAGTAACACCGTCACTTTATTGCAAACTGAATACCCAAAGAATGTTGTTACGGATAAAAAATGGGGGTGCAACACGTGGACTTTCCAGGGGGTCACTCATCCTAGTACTACTTTCGCCCAGGCATGCTTAACTTCGGAGTTCTGATGGGATCAGGTGCATTAGTGCTGGTATGATCGCACCCATTTGGTTTGTTGCGCGTTGTTTGTATGGGTGAAAATGTATTAAAATTCGCAACAAAGACTGGTGCGTTGCTCGGTAACCACGCCAGTTTGTCAACGTCGCAGTCCTAGATGTCTCGCATTTTCAACGAAAAAATATAGAACGGAAGCACTATTCACGTGATTCTATTTTAAAAATTGAGATTTGCGAAATCCATAGGTGTTGAGAGTGAAAACTAACAACGTCACTTCATTGTAAAATGAATACCCAAAGAATGCTGTCACGAGTAAAAAAGGGGGTGCAACACGAGGACTTCCCAGGGGTCACCCATCCTAGTACTACTCTCTCCCAAGCACGCTTAACTTCGGAGTTCTGATGGGATCCGGTGCATTAGTGCTGGTATGATCGCACCCATTTAGTTTGTTGCGCGTAGTTGTTTTGATTGTACGGGTGAAAATGTATTGAAAATTCGCAACAAAGACCGGTGCGTTGCTCGGTAACCACGCCAGTTCGTGAACGTCGCAGTCCTAGATGTCTCGCATTTTGAACGAAAAAAATATAGAACGGAAGCACTATTCACGTGATTCTATTTTAAAAATTGAGATTTGCGAAATCCATAGGTGCTGAGAGTGAAAAGTAACACCGTCACTTTATTGCAAACTGAATACCCAAAGAATGTTGTTACGGATAAAAAATGGGGGTGCAACACGTGGACTTTCCAGGGGGTCACTCATCCTAGTACTACTTTCGCCCAGGCATGCTTAACTTCGGAGTTCTGATGGGATCAGATGCATTAGTGCTGGTATGATCGTACCCATTTGGTTTGTTGCGCGTTGTTGTTTTGTTTGTACGGGTGAAAATGTATTAAAATTCGCAACAAAGACTGGTGTGTTGCTCGGTAACCACGCCAGTTTGTCAACGTCGCAGTCCTAGATGTCTCGCATTTTCAACGAAAAAATATAGAACGGAAGCACTATTCACGTGATTCTATTTTAAAAATTGAGATTTGCGAAATCCATAGGTGTTGAGAGTGAAAACTAACAACGTCACTTCATTGTAAAATGAATACCCAAAGAATGCTGTCACGAGTAAAAAAAGGGGGTGCAACACGAGGACTTCCCAGGGGTCACCCATCCTAGTACTACTCTCTCCCAAGCACGCTTAACTTCGGAGTTCTGATGGGATCCGGTGCATTAGTGCTGGTATGATGGCACCCATTTGGTTTGTTGCGCGTAGTTGTTTTGATTGTACGGGTGAAAATGTATTGAAAATTCGCAACAAAGACCGGTGCGTTGCTCGGTAACCACGCCAGTTCGTGAACGTCGCAGTCCTAGATGTCTCGCATTTTGAACGAAAAAAATATAGAACGGAAGCACTATTCACGTGATTCTATTTTAAAAATTGAGATTTGCGAAATCCATAGGTGCTGAGAGTGAAAAGTAACACCGTCACTTTATTGCAAACTGAATACCCAAAGAATGTTGTTACGGATAAAAAACGGGGGTGCAACACGTGGACTTTCCAGTGGGTCACTCATCCTAGTACTACTCTCGCCCAAGCACGCTTAACTTCGGAGTTCTGATGGGATCCGGTGCATTAGTGCTGGTATGATGGCACCCATTTGGTTTGTTGCGCGTAGTTGTTTTGATTGTACGGGTGAAAATGTATTGAAAATTCGCAACAAAGACCGGTGCGTTGCTCGGTAACCACGCCAGTTCGTGAACGTCGCAGTCCTAGATGTCTCGCATTTTGAACGAAAAAAATATAGAACGGAAGCACTATTCACGTGATTCTATTTTAAAAATTGAGATTTGCGAAATCCATAGGTGCTGAGAGTGAAAAGTAACACCGTCACTTTATTGCAAACTGAATACCCAAAGAATGTTGTTACGGATAAAAAATGGGGGTGCAACACGTGGACTTTCCAGGGGGTCACTCATCCTAGTACTACTTTCGCCCAGGCATGCTTAACTTCGGAGTTCTGATGGGATCAGATGCATTAGTGCTGGTATGATCGTACCCATTTGGTTTGTTGCGCGTTGTTGTTTTGTTTGTACGGGTGAAAATGTATTAAAATTCGCAACAAAGACTGGTGTGTTGCTCGGTAACCACGCCAGTTTGTCAACGTCGCAGTCCTAGATGTCTCGCATTTTCAACGAAAAAATATAGAACGGAAGCACTATTCACGTGATTCTATTTTAAAAATTGAGATTTGCGAAATCCATAGGTGTTGAGAGTGAAAACTAACAACGTCACTTCATTGTAAAATGAATACCCAAAGAATGCTGTCACGAGTAAAAAAAGGGGTGCAACACGAGGACTTCCCAGGGGTCACCCATCCTAGTACTACTCTCTCCCAAGCACGCTTAACTTCGGAGTTCTGATGGGATCCGGTGCATTAGTGCTGGTATGATCGCACCCATTTAGTTTGTTGCGCGTAGTTGTTTTGATTGTACGGGTGAAAATGTATTGAAAATTCGCAACAAAGACCGGTGCGTTGCTCGGTAACCACGCCAGTTCGTGAACGTCGCAGTCCTAGATGTCTCGCATTTTGAACGAAAAAAATATAGAACGGAAGCACTATTCACGTGATTCTATTTTAAAAATTGAGATTTGCGAAATCCATAGGTGTTGAGAGTGAAAACTAACAACGTCACTTCATTGTAAAATGAATACCCAAAGAATGCTGTCACGAGTAAAAAAAGGGGGTGCAACACGAGGACTTCCCAGGGGTCACCCATCCTAGTACTACTCTCTCCCAAGCACGCTTAACTTCGGAGTTCTGATGGGATCCGGTGCATTAGTGCTGGTATGATCGCACCCATTTAGTTTGTTGCGCGTAGTTGTTTTGATTGTACGGGTGAAAATGTATTGAAAATTCGCAACAAAGACCGGTGCGTTGCTCGGTAACCACGCCAGTTCGTGAACGTCGCAGTCCTAGATGTCTCGCATTTTGAACGAAAAAAATATAGAACGGAAGCACTATTCACGTGATTCTATTTTAAAAATTGAGATTTGCGAAATCCATAGGTGTTGAGAGTGAAAAGTAACACCGTCACTTTATTGCAAACTGAATACCCAAAGAATGTTGTTACGGATAAAAAACGGGGGTGCAACACGTGGACTTTCCAGGGGTCACTCATCCTAGTACTACTCTCGCCCAAGCACGCTTAACTTCGGAGTTCTGATGGGATCCGGTGCATTAGTGCTGGTATGATCGCACCCATTTGGTTTGTTGCGCGTAGTTGTTTTGATTGTACGGGTGAAAATGTATTGAAAATTCGCAACAAAGACCGGTGCGTTGCTCGGTAACCACGCCAGTTCGTGAACGTCGCAGTCCTAGATGTCTCGCATTTTGAACGAAAAAAATATAGAACGGAAGCACTATTCACGTGATTCTATTTTAAAAATTGAGATTTGCGAAATCCATAGGTGCTGAGAGTGAAAAGTAACACCGTCACTTTATTGCAAACTGAATACCCAAAGAATGTTGTTACGGATAAAAAATGGGGGTGCAACACGTGGACTTTCCAGGGGGTCACTCATCCTAGTACTACTTTCGCCCAGGCATGCTTAACTTCGGAGTTCTGATGGGATCAGGTGCATTAGTGCTGGTATGATCGCACCCATTTGGTTTGTTGCGCGTAGTTGTTTTGTTTGTACGGGTGAAAATGTATTAAAATTCGCAACAAAGACTGGTGCGTTGCTCGGTAACCACGCCAGTTTGTCAACGTCGCAGTCCTAGATGTCTCGCATTTTCAACGAAAAAATATAGAACGGAAGCACTATTCACGTGATTCTATTTTAAAAATTGAGATTTGCGAAATCCATAGGTGTTGAGAGTGAAAACTAACAACGTCACTTCATTGTAAAATGAATACCCAAAGAATGCTGTCACGAGTAAAAAAAGGGGGTGCAACACGAGGACTTCCCAGGGGTCACCCATCCTAGTACTACTCTCTCCCAAGCACGCTTAACTTCGGAGTTCTGATGGGATCCGGTGCATTAGTGCTGGTATGATCGCACCCATTTAGTTTGTTGCGCGTAGTTGTTTTGATTGTACGGGTGAAAATGTATTGAAAATTCGCAACAAAGACCGGTGCGTTGCTCGGTAACCACGCCAGTTCGTGAACGTCGCAGTCCTAGATGTCTCGCTTTTGAACGAAAAAAATATAAAACAGAAGCACTATTCACGTGATTCTATTTTAAAAATTGAGATTTGCGAAATAGGTGTTGAGAGTGAAAAGTAACACCGTCACTTTATTGCAAACTGAATACCCAAAGAATGTTGTTACGGATAAAAAAGGGGGGTGCAACACGTGGACTTTCCAGGGGTCACTCATCCTAGTACTACTCTCGCCCAAGCACGCTTAACTTCGGAGTTCTGATGGGATCCGGTGCATTAGTGCTGGTATGATCGCACCCATTTGGTTTGTTGCGCGTAGTTGTTTTGATTGTACGGGTGAAAATGTATTGAAAATTCGCAACAAAGACCGGTGCGTTGCTCGGTAACCACGCCAGTTCGTGAACGTCGCAGTCCTAGATGTCTCGCATTTTGAACGAAAAAAATATAGAACGGAAGCACTATTCACGTGATTCTATTTTAAAAATTGAGATTTGCGAAATCCATAGGTGCTGAGAGTGAAAAGTAACACCGTCACTTTATTGCAAACTGAATACCCAAAGAATGTTGTTACGGATAAAAAATGGGGGTGCAACACGTGGACTTTCCAGGGGGTCACTCATCCTAGTACTACTTTCGCCCAGGCATGCTTAACTTCGGAGTTCTGATGGGATCAGATGCATTAGTGCTGGTATGATCGTACCCATTTGGTTTGTTGCGCGTTGTTGTTTTGTTTGTACGGGTGAAAATGTATTAAAATTCGCAACAAAGACTGGTGTGTTGCTCGGTAACCACGCCAGTTTGTCAACGTCGCAGTCCTAGATGTCTCGCATTTTCAACGAAAAAATATAGAACGGAAGCACTATTCACGTGATTCTATTTTAAAAATTGAGATTTGCGAAATCCATAGGTGTTGAGAGTGAAAACTAACAACGTCACTTCATTGTAAAATGAATACCCAAAGAATGCTGTCACGAGTAAAAAAAGGGGGTGCAACACGAGGACTTCCCAGGGGTCACCCATCCTAGTACTACTCTCTCCCAAGCACGCTTAACTTCGGAGTTCTGATGGGATCCGGTGCATTAGTGCTGGTATGATCGCACCCATTTAGTTTGTTGCGCGTAGTTGTTTTGATTGTACGGGTGAAAATGTATTGAAAATTCGCAACAAAGACCGGTGCGTTGCTCGGTAACCACGCCAGTTCGTGAACGTCGCAGTCCTAGATGTCTCGCATTTTGAACGAAAAAAATATAGAACGGAAGCACTATTCACGTGATTCTATTTTAAAAATTGAGATTTGCGAAATCCATAGGTGTTGAGAGTGAAAAGTAACACCGTCACTTTATTGCAAACTGAATACCAAAGAATGTTGTTACGGATAAAAAACGGGGGTGCAACACGTGGACTTTCCAGGGGTCACTCATCCTAGTACTACTCTCGCCCAAGCACGCTTAACTTCGGAGTTCTGATGGGATCCGGTGCATTAGTGCTGGTATGATCGCACCCATTTGGTTTGTTGCGCGTAGTTGTTTTGTTTGTACGGGTGAAAATGTATCAAAATTCGCAACAAAGACCGGTGCGTTGCTCGGTAACCACGCCAGTTCGTGAACGTCGCAGTCCTAGATGTCTCGCATTTTAAACGAAAAAATATAGAACGGAAGCACTATTCACGTGATTCTATTTTAAAAATTGAGATTTGCGAAATCCATAGGTGTTGAGAGTGAAAAGTAACACCGTCACTTTATTGCAAACTGAATACCCAAAGAATGTTGTTACGGATAAAAAATGGGGGTGCAACACGTGGACTTTCCAGGGGGTCACTCATCCTAGTACTACTTTCGCCCAGGCATGCTTAACTTCGGAGTTCTGATGGGATCAGGTGCATTAGTGCTGGTATGATCGCACCCATTTGGTTTGTTGCGCGTAGTTGTTTTGTTTGTACGGGTGAAAATGTATTAAAATTCGCAACAAAGACTGGTGCGTTGCTCGGTAACCACGCCAGTTTGTCAACGTCGCAGTCCTAGATGTCTCGCATTTTGAACGAAAAAAATATAGAACGGAAGCACTATTCACGTGATTCTATTTTAAAAATTGAGATTTGCGAAATCCATAGGTGTTGAGAGTGAAAACTAACAACGTCACTTCATTGTAAAATGAATACCCAAAGAATGCTGTCACGAGTAAAAAAGGGGGTGCAACACGAGGACTTCCCAGGGGTCACCCATCCTAGTACTACTCTCTCCCAAGCACGCTTAACTTCGGAGTTCTGATGGGATCCGGTGCATTAGTGCTGGTATGATCGCACCCATTTAGTTTGTTGCGCGTAGTTGTTTTGATTGTACGGGTGAAAATGTATTGAAATTCGCAACAAAGACCGGTGCGTTGCTCGGTAACCACGCCAGTTCGTGAACGTCGCAGTCCTAGATGTCTCGCATTTTAAACGGAAAAAAATATAGAACGGAAGCACTATTCACGTGATTCTATTTTAAAAATTGAGATTTGCGAAATCCATAGGTGCTGAGAGTGAAAAGTAACACCGTCACTTTATTGCAAACTGAATACCCAAAGAATGTTGTTACGGATAAAAAATGGGGGTGCAACACGTGGACTTTCCAGGGGTCACTCATCCTAGTACTACTTTCGCCCAGGCATGCTTAACTTCGGAGTTCTGATGGGATCAGATGCATTAGTGCTGGTATGATCGTACCCATTTGGTTTGTTGCGCGTTGTTGTTTTGTTTGTACGGGTGAAAATGTATTAAAATTCGCAACAAAGACTGGTGTGTTGCTCGGTAACCACGCCAGTTTGTCAACGTCGCAGTCCTAGATGTCTCGCATTTTCAACGAAAAAATATAGAACGGAAGCACTATTCACGTGATTCTATTTTAAAAATTGAGATTTGCGAAATCCATAGGTGTTGAGAGTGAAAACTAACAACGTCACTTCATTGTAAAATGAATACCCAAAGAATGCTGTCACGAGTAAAAAAAGGGGGTGCAACACGAGGACTTCCCAGGGGTCACCCATCCTAGTACTACTCTCTCCCAAGCACGCTTAACTTCGGAGTTCTGATGGGATCCGGTGCATTAGTGCTGGTATGATCGCACCCATTTAGTTTGTTGCGCGTAGTTGTTTTGATTGTACGGGTGAAAATGTATTGAAAATTCGCAACAAAGACCGGTGCGTTGCTCGGTAACCACGCCAGTTCGTGAACGTCGCAGTCCTAGATGTCTCGCATTTTAAACGAAAAAAATATAGAACGGAAGCACTATTCACGTGATTCTATTTTAAAAATTGAGATTTGCGAAATCCATAGGTGTTGAGAGTGAAAAGTAACACCGTCACTTTATTGCAAACTGAATATCCAAAGAATGTTGTTACGGATAAAAAACGGGGGTGCAACACGTGGACTTTCCAGTGGGTCACTCATCCTAGTACTACTCTCGCCCAAGCACGCTTAACTTCGGAGTTCTGATGGGATCCGGTGCATTAGTGCTGGTATGATCGCACCCATTTGGTTTGTTGCGCGTAGTTGTTTTGTTTGTACGGGTGAAATGTATCAAATTCGCAACAAAGACCGGTGCGTTGCTCGGTAACCACGCCAGTTCGTGAACGTCGCAGTCCTAGATGTCTCGCATTTTAAACGAAAAAAATATAGAACGGAAGCACTATTCACGTGATTCTATTTTAAAAATTGAGATTTGCGAAATCCATAGGTGCTGAGAGTGAAAAGTAACACCGTCACTTTATTGCAAACTGAATACCCAAAGAATGTTGTTACGGATAAAAAATGGGGGTGCAACACGTGGACTTTCCAGGGGTCACTCATCCTAGTACTACTTTCGCCCAGGCATGCTTAACTTCGGAGTTCTGATGGGATCAGGTGCATTAGTGCTGGTATGATCGCACCCATTTGGTTTGTTGCGCGTAGTTGTTTTGTTTGTACGGGTGAAAATGTATTAAAATTCGCAACAAAGACTGGTGCGTTGCTCGGTAACCACGCCAGTTTGTCAACGTCGCAGTCCTAGATGTCTCGCATTTTCAACGAAAAAAATATTGAACGGAAGCACTATTCACGTGATTCTATTTTAAAAATTGAGATTTGCGAAATCCATAGGTGTTGAGAGTGAAAACTAACAACGTCACTTCATTGTAAAATGAATACCCAAAGAATGCTGTCACGAGTAAAAAAAGGGGTGCAACACGAGGACTTCCAGGGGTCACCCATCCTAGTACTACTCTCTCCCAAGCACGCTTAACTTCGGAGTTCTGATGGGATCCGGTGCATTAGTGCTGGTATGATCGCACCCATTTAGTTTGTTGCGCGTAGTTGTTTTGATTGTACGGGTGAAAATGTATTGAAAATTCGCAACAAAGACCGGTGCGTTGCTCGGTAACCACGCCAGTTCGTGAACGTCGCAGTCCTAGATGTCTCGCATTTTGAACGAAAAAAATATAGAACGGAAGCACTATTCACGTGATTCTATTTTAAAAATTGAGATTTGCGAAATCCATAGGTGCTGAGAGTGAAAAGTAACACCGTCACTTTATTGCAAACTGAATACCCAAAGAATGTTGTTACGGATAAAAAATGGGGGTGCAACACGTGGACTTTCCAGGGGGTCACTCATCCTAGTACTACTTTCGCCCAGGCATGCTTAACTTCGGAGTTCTGATGGGATCAGATGCATTAGTGCTGGTATGATCGTACCCATTTGGTTTGTTGCGCGTTGTTGTTTTGTTTGTACGGGTGAAAATGTATTAAAATTCGCAACAAAGACTGGTGTGTTGCTCGGTAACCACGCCAGTTTGTCAACGTCGCAGTCCTAGATGTCTCGCATTTTCAACGAAAAAATATAGAACGGAAGCACTATTCACGTGATTCTATTTTAAAAATTGAGATTTGCGAAATCCATAGGTGTTGAGAGTGAAAACTAACAACGTCACTTCATTGTAAAATGAATACCCAAAGAATGCTGTCACGAGTAAAAAAAGGGGGTGCAACACGAGGACTTCCCAGGGGTCACCCATCCTAGTACTACTCTCTCCCAAGCACGCTTAACTTCGGAGTTCTGATGGGATCCGGTGCATTAGTGCTGGTATGATCGCACCCATTTAGTTTGTTGCGCGTAGTTGTTTTGATTGTACGGGTGAAAATGTATTGAAAATTCGCAACAAAGACCGGTGCGTTGCTCGGTAACCACGCCAGTTCGTGAACGTCGCAGTCCTAGATGTCTCGCACTTTAAACGAAAAAAATATAGAACGGAAGCACTATTCACGTGATTCTATTTTAAAAATTGAGATTTGCGAAATCCATAGGTGTTGAGAGTGAAAAGTAATACCGTCACTTTATTGCAAACTGAATACCCAAAGAATGTTGTTACGGATAAAAAACGGGGTGCAACACGTGGACTTTCCAGGGGTCACTCATCCTAGTACTACTCTCGCCCAAGCACGCTTAACTTCGGAGTTCTGATGGGATCCGGTGCATTAGTGCTGGTATGATCGCACCCATTTGGTTTGTTGCGCGTAGTTGTTTTGTTTGTACGGGTGAAATGTATTAAAATTCGCAACAAAGACCGGTGCGTTGCTCGGTAACCACGCCAGTTCGTGAACGTCGCAGTCCTAGATGTCTCGCATTTTAAACGAAAAAAATATAGAACGGAAGCACTATTCACGTGATTCTATTTTAAAAATTGAGATTTGCGAAATCCATAGGTGCTGAGAGTGAAAAGTAACACCGTCACTTTATTGCAAACTGAATACCCAAAGAATGTTGTTACGGATAAAAAATGGGGGTGCAACACGTGGACTTTCCAGGGGGTCACTCATCCTAGTACTACTTTCGCCCAGGCATGCTTAACTTCGGAGTTCTGATGGGATCAGGTGCATTAGTGCTGGTATGATCGCACCCATTTGGTTTGTTGCGCGTAGTTGTTTTGTTTGTACGGGTGAAAATGTATTAAAATTCGCAACAAAGACTGGTGCGTTGCTCGGTAACCACGCCAGTTTGTCAACGTCGCAGTCCTAGATGTCTCGCATTTTCAACGAAAAAAATAGAACGGAAGCACTATTCACGTGATTCTATTTTAAAAATTGAGATTTGCGAAATCCATAGGTGTTGAGAGTGAAAACTAACAACGTCACTTCATTGTAAAATGAATACCCAAAGAATGCTGTCACGAGTAAAAAAGGGGGTGCAACACGAGGACTTCCCAGGGGTCACCCATCCTAGTACTACTCTCTCCCAAGCACGCTTAACTTCGGAGTTCTGATGGGATCCGGTGCATTAGTGCTGGTATGATCGCACCCATTTAGTTTGTTGCGCGTAGTTGTTTTGATTGTACGGGTGAAAATGTATTGAAAATTCGCAACAAAGACCGGTGCGTTGCTCGGTAACCACGCCAGTTCGTGAACGTCGCAGTCCTAGATGTCTCGCATTTTGAACGAAAAAAATATAGAACGGAAGCACTATTCACGTGATTCTATTTTAAAAATTGAGATTTGCGAAATCCATAGGTGCTGAGAGTGAAAAGTAACACCGTCACTTTATTGCAAACTGAATACCCAAAGAATGTTGTTACGGATAAAAAATGGGGGTGCAACACGTGGACTTTCCAGGGGGTCACTCATCCTAGTACTACTTTCGCCCAGGCATGCTTAACTTCGGAGTTCTGATGGGATCAGATGCATTAGTGCTGGTATGATCGTACCCATTTGGTTTGTTGCGCGTTGTTGTTTTGTTTGTACGGGTGAAAATGTATTAAAATTCGCAACAAAGACTGGTGTGTTGCTCGGTAACCACGCCAGTTTGTCAACGTCGCAGTCCTAGATGTCTCGCATTTTCAACGAAAAAATATAGAACGGAAGCACTATTCACGTGATTCTATTTTAAAAATTGAGATTTGCGAAATCCATAGGTGTTGAGAGTGAAAACTAACAACGTCACTTCATTGTAAAATGAATACCCAAAGAATGCTGTCACGAGTAAAAAAAGGGGGTGCAACACGAGGACTTCCCAGGGGTCACCCATCCTAGTACTACTCTCTCCCAAGCACGCTTAACTTCGGAGTTCTGATGGGATCCGGTGCATTAGTGCTGGTATGATCGCACCCATTTAGTTTGTTGCGCGTAGTTGTTTTGATTGTACGGGTGAAAATGTATTGAAAATTCGCAACAAAGACCGGTGCGTTGCTCGGTAACCACGCCAGTTCGTGAACGTCGCAGTCCTAGATGTCTCGCATTTTGAACGAAAAAAATATAGAACGGAAGCACTATTCACGTGATTCTATTTTAAAAATTGAGATTTGCGAAATCCATAGGTGCTGAGAGTGAAAAGTAACACCGTCACTTTATTGCAAACTGAATACCCAAAGAATGTTGTTACGGATAAAAAATGGGGGTGCAACACGTGGACTTTCCAGGGGGTCACTCATCCTAGTACTACTTTCGCCCAGGCATGCTTAACTTCGGAGTTCTGATGGGATCAGGTGCATTAGTGCTGGTATGATCGCACCCATTTGGTTTGTTGCGCGTAGTTGTTTTGTTTGTACGGGTGAAAATGTATTAAAATTCGCAACAAAGACTGGTGCGTTGCTCGGTAACCACGCCAGTTTGTCAACGTCGCAGTCCTAGATGTCTCGCATTTTCAACGAAAAAATATAGAACGGAAGCACTATTCACGTGATTCTATTTTAAAAATTGAGATTTGCGAAATCCATAGGTGTTGAGAGTGAAAACTAACAACGTCACTTCATTGTAAAATGAATACCCAAAGAATGCTGTCACGAGTAAAAAAAGGGGGTGCAACACGAGGACTTCCCAGGGGTCACCCATCCTAGTACTACTCTCTCCCAAGCACGCTTAACTTCGGAGTTCTGATGGGATCCGGTGCATTAGTGCTGGTATGATCGCACCCATTTAGTTTGTTGCGCGTAGTTGTTTTGATTGTACGGGTGAAAATGTATTGAAAATTCGCAACAAAGACCGGTGCGTTGCTCGGTAACCACGCCAGTTCGTGAACGTCGCAGTCCTAGATGTCTCGCATTTTGAACGAAAAAAATATAGAACGGAAGCACTATTCACGTGATTCTATTTTAAAAATTGAGATTTGCGAAATCCATAGGTGTTGAGAGTGAAAAGTAATACCGTCACTTTATTGCAAACTGAATACCCAAAGAATGTTGTTACGGATAAAAAACGGGGGTGCAACACGTGGACTTTCCAGTGGGTCACTCATCCTAGTACTACTCTCGCCCAAGCACGCTTAACTTCGGAGTTCTGATGGGATCCGGTGCATTAGTGCTGGTATGATCGCACCCATTTGGTTTGTTGCGCGTAGTTGTTTTGTTTGTACGGGTGAAAATGTATCAAAATTCGCAACAAAGACCGGTGCGTTGCTCGGTAACCACGCCAGTTCGTGAACGTCGCAGTCCTAGATGTCTCGCATTTTAACGAAAAAAATAGAACGGAAGCACTATTCACGTGATTCTATTTTAAAAATTGAGATTTGCGAAATCCATAGGTGTTGAGAGTGAAAAGTAACACCGTCACTTTATTGCAAACTGAATACCCAAAGAATGTTGTTACGGATAAAAAATGGGGGTGCAACACGTGGACTTTCCAGGGGTCACTCATCCTAGTACTACTTTCGCCCAGGCATGCTTAACTTCGGAGTTCTGATGGGATCAGGTGCATTAGTGCTGGTATGATCGCACCCATTTGGTTTGTTGCGCGTAGTTGTTTTGTTTGTACGGGTGAAAATGTATTAAAATTCGCAACAAAGACTGGTGCGTTGCTCGGTAACCACGCCAGTTTGTCAACGTCGCAGTCCTAGATGTCTCGCATTTTCAACGAAAAAAATATAGAACGGAAGCACTATTCACGTGATTCTATTTTAAAAATTGAGATTTGCGAAATCCATAGGTGTTGAGAGTGAAAACTAACAACGTCACTTCATTGTAAAATGAATACCCAAAGAATGCTGTCACGAGTAAAAAAAGGGGGTGCAACACGAGGACTTCCCAGGGGTCACCCATCCTAGTACTACTCTCTCCCAAGCACGCTTAACTTCGGAGTTCTGATGGGATCCGGTGCATTAGTGCTGGTATGATCGCACCCATTTAGTTTGTTGCGCGTAGTTGTTTCGATTGTACGGGTGAAAATGTATCGAAAATTCGCAACAAAGACCGGTGCGTTGCTCGGTAACCACGCCAGTTCGTGAACGTCGCAGTCCTAGATGTCTCGCATTTTGAACGAAAAAAATATAGAACGGAAGCACTATTCACGTGATTCTATTTTAAAAATTGAGATTTGCGAAATCCATAGGTGCTGAGAGTGAAAAGTAACACCGTCACTTTATTGCAAACTGAATACCCAAAGAATGTTGTTACGGATAAAAAATGGGGGTGCAACACGTGGACTTTCCAGGGGGTCACTCATCCTAGTACTACTTTCGCCCAGGCATGCTTAACTTCGGAGTTCTGATGGGATCAGGTGCATTAGTGCTGGTATGATCGCACCCATTTGGTTTGTTGCGCGTAGTTGTTTTGTTTGTACGGGTGAAAATGTATTAAAATTCGCAACAAAGACTGGTGCGTTGCTCGGTAACCACGCCAGTTTGTCAACGTCGCAGTCCTAGATGTCTCGCATTTTCAACGAAAAAAATATAGAACGGAAGCACTATTCACGTGATTCTATTTTAAAAATTGAGATTTGCGAAATCCATAGGTGTTGAGAGTGAAAACTAACAACGTCACTTCATTGTAAAATGAATACCCAAAGAATGCTGTCACGAGTAAAAAAAGGGGGTGCAACACGAGGACTTCCCAGGGGTCACCCATCCTAGTACTACTCTCTCCCAAGCACGCTTAACTTCGGAGTTCTGATGGGATCCGGTGCATTAGTGCTGGTATGATCGCACCCATTTAGTTTGTTGCGCGTAGTTGTTTTGATTGTACGGGTGAAAATGTATTGAAAATTCGCAACAAAGACCGGTGCGTTGCTCGGTAACCACGCCAGTTCGTGAACGTCGCAGTCCTAGATGTCTCGCATTTTGAACGAAAAAAATATAGAACGGAAGCACTATTCACGTGATTCTATTTTAAAAATTGAGATTTGCGAAATCCATAGGTGTTGAGAGTGAAAAGTAACACCGTCACTTTATTGCAAACTGAATACCCAAAGAATGTTGTTACGGATAAAAAATGGGGGTGCAACACGTGGACTTTCCAGGGGGTCACTCATCCTAGTACTACTCTCGCCCAAGCACGCTTAACTTCGGAGTTCTGATGGGATCAGGTGCATTAGTGCTGGTATGATCGCACCCATTTGGTTTGTTGCGCGTAGTTGTTTTGTTTGTACGGGTGAAAATGTATTAAAATTCGCAACAAAGACTGGTGCGTTGCTCGGTAACCACGCCAGTTTGTCAACGTCGCAGTCCTAGATGTCTCGCATTTTCAACGAAAAAATATAGAACGGAAGCACTATTCACGTGATTCTATTTTAAAAATTGAGATTTGCGAAATCCATAGGTGTTGAGAGTGAAAAGTAACAACGTCACTTCATTGTAAAATGAATACCCAAAGAATGCTGTCACGAGTAAAAAAAGGGGGTGCAACACGAGGACTTTCCAGGGGTCACCCATCCTAGTACTACTCTCTCCCAAGCACGCTTAACTTCGGAGTTCTGATGGGATCCGGTGCATTAGTGCTGGTATGATCGCACCCATTTAGTTTGTTGCGCGTAGTTGTTTTGATTGTACGGGTGAAAATGTATTGAAAATTCGCAACAAAGACCGGTGCGTTGCTCGGTAACCACGCCAGTTCGTGAACGTCGCAG